>NW_023611340.1:0-92862 GCF_013339725.1 Rhipicephalus microplus
CAATCGATCCACACCTCCTACATCTTTGGCACGCTCGCCGCGGGCTCATAAGGCGCTGGAAACGCAACAAACTTAATCGGAAACTTCGCGCTCGCATTGAGGCGCTCACTGCAGAGGCGGCCGCATACTCCGCACAACTTTCCGATGCTAACTAGGCAGACACCTGTTCGAAGGCTGCGAACCAGATGAGCTCTAAGAGTGCGTGGCGACTCTTTAGAAGCCTTCTCGATCCCTCCACCACCAGGGAGAAACGCAACGCCAGCTCCACCGTGTTCTACATGCCTTTCAGGGCACTACGGATCACTACGGATTTCAGGGCACTACGGAGAACTTTGTGACCGCTACATCTGCCGTACAATTGATCCCACAGGCCCAGCATATACGTATTTCGGCGCCCTAACACCGACCTCGACGCCCCATACACGCTTTCTGATTTACGATTTGCGCTCTCGAAAATGCGACGGGGCACGGCTCCTGGACCCGACGGAATCACAGTATCGCTCCTGGCAAATCTTCCCGACCAAGCACACCTCTCGCTACTCCACCTTATAAATTCGATATGGGACGGCTCTCCGCTTCCAACGGAATGGACCACATCGGTCGTGACATTCATTCCCAAATCGGCAAATTCCGTTAGTATTGAGGCACTGAGACCCATCTCACGTCTTGCGCAGGCAAACTCATGAAAACCATGGTTCGCGAACGTCTTTCCGCCTACTTGGAGGCCAGGAGGACCTTTGCCGACACGATGTTTGGCTTTCGCCCGCATCTGTCGGCGCAGGACGTCCTGCTCCAGCTTCAACACGATATCATAGAGCCGACTACTATGCGCCATAATGATAAAGTTGTGCTCGCTCTCGATCTCCGCGGGGCGTTCGACAACGTCAAACACAGCACTATACTCACTAACCTGTCTACCACAACTGCGGGCAGAAGACTTTCAACTACATTCGCGCCTTTCTATCACATCGCACCGCTTCATTCGCCTTAATTCTACCGAACACGGCTCGTACTTATTAGGCACGCGGGTACACCTCAAGGGGCAGTCCTGTCTCCTCTGCTTTTTAACCTGGCGATGATGAACCTCCCCTCTTCTAAGCGAGGTCGAGGGAATACAACACGCACTGTATGCGGACGATATCACAATCTGGACCAACACCGGCTCCTTAGCGCAAATCGAAGAACGCCTGCAAAGGCTGCCCTTCTGGTGGATACCTACGCTGGTTCATGCGGCCTGGAGTGCTCTCCAGCTAAATCGGCTCTTCTTTCAGTCTCTGCGCTACCGCCGCCTAAAATTTTTCTTCCGTCCGGGCCCGCCCCGTCAGTGCAAAATATTCGGGTTCTTGGCCTTCACCTCACATCGTCCTTGGATCCAAAGGGCACAATAGCAGGCCTCAGACGCACCAGCGAGCAGGTGAGCTGCATGATACGGTGAGTGTCTACCAAGCGCGGCGGCCTCCGCGGGTCTCAGTCCCTCCGATTGGCCCACGCGTTTGTGACCAGTCGCGTCCTCTACGCCTTGCCTTACCTTCGCCTGCGTCGTCGACACGAGCACCAGCTGGACGTCCTTCTTCGTTCAGTATACAAACGCGCTCTGGACCTACCTATTGCAACTTCCAACAGCCGATTCGCGGCTCTGGGGGTACACAACACCTTTGCATAGATGCGCGAAGCTCATCGCGTTAACCAAATCAATCGACTGTCGCAGACGCCTTCAGGGCGCCGTCTTCTACACAGACTTGGCCTTAACCCGATATCTGACCAAGACCCTCTGCAGCCGGTACCAGAGCTCTGGCGTCAAAAGCTATGGGTGGAACCTCTACCCCGTAATATGAACCCCGACCTCCATCCTGGCCGTAGACTAGCACGCGCCGCGGCCCTTCATACGCGACACTCCGATCGTCCTGGTGTTTTCTACGTGGACGTCTCGGGTCCCTCCCCCTCGGGTCACTTCACGGCTGCCGTGATTACAGAGGGCAAACACGTCGATGACCTCTCCTTTAGAGCAGACACAGTAACGCACGCTGAAGAGGTTGCCATAGCTTTGGCCGCCTCTCACCCTGCCTCACGCACCATCCTGACGGACTCGCGCTCGGCCTGTTCTCAGTACCTTCAGGGTTCCATTGCCCCGCTGGCGGCTAGCCTACTACAGGCAGCCTCTTGGCGCTTTAACCCTCATCCCATTTGTATAGTCTGGACCCCAGGCCACTCGGGCCTGCCCGGCAACGAGGCGGCAAATGCCGCTGCCCGCGCTTCTCCTGTCTGGGCCGTTGCCCCTCCATGTCCCGAGACGGAATCTGGCAATACCAACCTGACGCACTTTCGCGAAATTTTGGCTTATTACCGGGCTTCGCGCCGCCTCTACCCGGACCCCGCACGCGGTTTGGAAAAAGCGGACGAACGACTGCTACGCCGCCTGCAGACTAAACCTTTATCAGTCCGGCGGTCGCCAGGCACTTTTTGCCAGAAATCAATGGCACCTGCTCGACCTGTCATGTCCTCGCCGACACATATCACGTCGTAGCATCGTGCCCAGTTAATCCCGTTCCTTTCTCATCCCTTTTTCCTATCCCAACTAGAGAGGCTTGGGAGGAGCACCTGCTCGGCTGCTCTACCTTGGCTGCGCAACGCTCCTTGGTGGAGCGTGCACGGGCAGCTTCCAGCTCCACTGGCGTCCCTGAATAGGGTCTGGCCACTCTAGCATGCCGATGGGCCACGTCGGCACTCTCTAGTAGACTTTTTCTGAAATAAATGTTTTTTACCACCACCACCACCACCGACTTGGAAGAAACCAGATTGTCTTCAGAATTTTTCCTCGTCCCTTTTTTCAAGGCTTGCATGGGTTAGGATTTTTTAATCTTTCGTTTACTTCTTTTACGCAATTTCTCTTGTTTACATGGCGATTTGTCTCCCAAATATTCTGTATGTGCCGGATAGCTTTTGGCTTATCACTACTTCCTTTTAAATGAGCGAGCACGATCAAGATTCGTTCCTGATCTCCTGCTGGATCGCGTGCGAGTTTCGAGATGTTGCAAAGAAAACTACAATACATGTACACCGTTTTTTTTTTGCGGCTGACCATTTGTACGCGTTGCAGCCCGCCAGCGCTTAGCTTCTTGGCGCGGCACCGCGTAGCTTCGCGTTGGCGTGGGCCCTTTCTCTCCGTGGGAAGAAGGCGTAGCAGGGCGACGAAAAGCCAAGCACTGGCACGCTGTAACACGCACGTGTGGATCAGCAGGTCTTCGGGGTGAGCACATATACGGCGTCTACTGCGGCGCAGCTGTCATATCTTAGCCCACGGCGTCTTGCCGGCGTCTAACCGTTATAACAGCGACTCCGTCGAGAGTCGGAGAGGACGCCGGACAAGAAATGGCGTCGCGGCGGCATCGCCCCTTTCAAAGTTACGGTCACAAGCTGAAAGAAAATGGAAGGTGGGGCCAGGGGGGGGGCACGCATCGAGGCACACTATATAGCCAATGCCACCAAACGCATGCTGCGTGCGCCTTCTACCCTCAAAGCCCGAAGCCATCACACCATCCAATGACACGGACACTTTTTAAAACTAAAAACGTTATATTTTTCCGCTTACGACGCCTCCCCACCACACTTCCCGCGTCATGGAGGCCTCCCTGCTCACCGCGGTGGTGGGACGGCGCCTTAAACAGCAAGTTTCACCCACGGCGCCTCGAGGCGTCGTGGGGGCGTGTCCAATCAAACGCTCACGGAGCGTGGAAACTGTCCCCGTCCACGCCCGTCCCTGCCCGCCTGACGCGAGACCGCGACTTGGGTCCAGCGTCGACGTCGGGCGACGGCAGGCTAATCGCCAGACTGGCCACGGCATACGACGACGTCCAGGTTGGCACCACGCAACGGACGAGGGCCGGACCACGTTGGTGACGGGGCCTGGGGGAGCTCTCAAGTCGCTGTTCGGGTGCTTTCTCGGAGCGATGGCGTCTCTCCGAGTACTTCCCCCTGTTGCCACTCGCCGTTGGCGCGACGTCACGTGATCGAACTCTTTCCGTGGCGCCGGCGCTTCTGCGGAGCGCGTCGTCGTCATTCAGCCGTGGCTGCGCCTGCGTGTTAAAGGGGCCATGACATGGTCACCCACCAAATTGCGCTTTTCGGCGAATAAGTAGACAGTCTATAGTGCATGTGTGTGCGTGAAAAATTGGCTAATGTTTCACTGCTAGACGAGCTCTAGAAATCTCCGCCTATAAACCTTGCCCACCGTTGGCGACCACCACTTTGCAATGACTTGTACAACGTCACATTCTCCTTTCTTTCGTTATTATTTCTTTCGTTTCACAGAAAGAGGAGCAAGAGCTGCAGGCCATGTGGCCTGACAGAGGCTCTTACTCCTTTGGGCATTCGGTATGCATGCAAATGGTTTTGATGCATGTAAAACAATAAAGCATCAAGCATGCGAATAAAGAACAATACAGTTTCACATGATACAGAATGCCTCTAGGCAACAAAAACGTTTACAAACTCTTTATGAAACGCATTGAATGCATCCGTCTTCCACCTATATACGATCTATTTGATTCCCCCTGCACTTTCTGAACGTGTTTATGGTGCTGCCATCTGAGTGCCGTCTTCGTACAAGCTTATATTTCAGCAAGAGCAACAGCAACGAGATGAGAAAACGGGCACGATAGTGCAGATGTGGCGAAACTTTATGCTACTGGTTGGCCATCTCTCGGGTTGAGGCGGCTGGGATTCGTGAAAGACGGTGTCGCATACGTTGCCGGCATGTGACACTATACTGGAGAACGTTCACTGTCGTACTCGTTGGACGCTGCTAAAACACGACACGAATGCAATCGTCTGTGTCGTCTGCTGCAGCTGCAGCCAGTATACATCACGAGGAGGCACAGGGAACCGGTAAACTAGCCTTGCGCTAAGGCTTCACTATGTCAGCACGAATACCGTGGTGCCGCCTCCTTTTTCACTCCTGCAACGATTCAAACTAATATGGGAGTGCAGTGCCTCCATGAAACCAGTTCACAAAGTGCAGGTGAAGCCAGTAGACCTCTAACGGCCTGACTACACAGTCGCTGCAAACCATCTAATTTTCGATGGCAAACTTTAAAATGTGCTGACACAAAAGTTTTGGCCTCTTGTTTTGCTTTTTTCTTTGCTGCAATTTTGCTGGGAGCCCGTTGATTGTAGCAGTTGGGCTCGGCAAAGGGGAATGGATCAATACATCAGACAACGCCTGGAGGCACTCTTATCACAAATCCGTACTAACTTTCTGTCGTTCTAAAGCTGATACAGCAGCAGAAGCGGCCGCGATACGGCGGTGCGAGTATACCTTGCCATAGCAATTCCTTACGCTCTTAATCTGTGTGCTAGCTAAGCCAACGAAGTACTTAATAGAAGGCAAACAAAACAGCGCTTCTGACGGGACACGACATTACGTCCACATGTCCGATACTGTGTTGTGCGCCGTTTTATTCGTCAATTGCAACGCATCAACCAGTGCGACATGAAGCACACTGTAACAGACTGGTTCATTCCGGGCACTTTGAAAATTGCTTGAAGTCTCGTCGCAGGATTTGCCAGTATGGTGCCTTAATTGGCAGACCATGGCGGATGGAAAGAACAGCGCGGGAATAGCAAGCGGATCCCTCTCCGAATGGTTACGAGACTATATACCTGCGCGCCCCCAAAGAAACCGAAAGCCTTCGTACTCCGTATACAGTTGTTAAGAGTTCTGGAGCGTTATACAAGGTACGGGATAACATGCCTGCCGTGGACGTCTATAGCGCTCTCGCCGACGCGTGGGCGGCGGGCTCGCCCGCTGCGGCGACGTCCACGCCCCTCGTATTGTCGTCGTCGTCCCTAGGGGCGACGGCCGACGGGCCATTCCTTGGAGGCGCGCCGAGGCCCATGCGCTTGATGGCCATAATCTTGGCCAGCACCGCCTCCTCGGCCTCGTCCCGGGGCACACCCCTGTACTGGAGCCAGGTTGTCATCCTCCAGCACGGCGAAGGCGTACGCGGGCCGCCACGTGCAGGCCCAGCGCTTGCGACTGGCTGGGGCCGCCTCGGGAAGGTGCAGCAGCTTCATGTAGGGGCCGTCGGCACCCAACCGCTGGTACGCCTTCAGGAACGCCTGCGCGTCCGAGAGTTCAAGTCTCTGTCAGGTCTACCGGAGGATCTGAACGCCATTTCTCTCATTATTTGATGTATCCTTCTGAGAAAAGAGGGCGTTGCTCGAGAAGCATGCATACATGCGGTCTTGGGAGACGATGAGTGGCGGTTTCACGTCCGATCGCAACGGCAACCACATGATACGCTTTGTCGCCACGGCGTTCGTATAGATATACCATACCTGGAGTTGGTCACCCTTGGCGCGCAGCTCTGGGATGAGGTCCAAGACCCAAGAGTTGCGGCCATGAAGGAACTCCAGGTCAGCTGCACATGCTTCCATGCCAGCGAAGCGCAGCCCGCAGACACGTACTCCTGCACCTGCCGCATGGGGGCCCTGCGCGACGTTTGTACAGTATAGAAATGAGTGACTACAACACCTGCGCGACTCTTGGCTCATGCGTGGTAAAACTGGTTACAGGAACAACTTCTGAATATACGCACAAACAACGCTACCTTCATGTTCAGCAAACACCGGGGCATACGTGGTACGGGTAACACCCACTGCACCTTGAAGTAGAACAATGTCAAAATGGACACGCGTGTAACTGACCTTTGAGCACAGTTTGCCTCTGCGGGCAGTCACTGTCAAGGGTATACGCAAAACAGCTACTGTGAAGAACGCTTTGAATCATAACACTGCCGTAATGCATATTAACTTTCAAGACCTACCTTTCAGCCCTCCTTGTCTGATTCGGTAATCATCAATTGCAATTCGTCTCCCTACTCAGAAATGCAGTGTCATCGCTGAAGCGCAGGTCACTAAGGTACTCTCATTAACTATTATCCCCAACTCCTCCCCTTCTAGCCCTTTGAAAATTTCCTGTAGAAACGCGTTAAATAACATTGGGGAGATCGTATCTCCTTGTCTTACACCCTTCTTTATTGTTATTCTAAAGCTTTTAAATGCGAAGCATTTCTTAGTGAACTTCGGTGGTGATGATGATGATGAAAAACATTTACGGGGCCAAAGCATGACCCCGCTACATGGTCGGCGTCCTTAGTCCGGGACACCGCATGACGAGGCCCCTACTCGCGCCCGTCTCACCAGAGCCCGTTGAGACTCTAGTGATGAGCAGTTGAGGAGGGCAGTCTCCCATGCCTCTCGGTAAGGGGTAGGGGAAGGGGGTAGGTGGGGATTTTTCGGACATGCCCATACCATGTGGAAGATATCACACGTCTCCCCACAGTGTGGGCACCATCCATCTGTGTTCACATCGAAATGTTTTAGGATTGCAGGACAGAGTAGAGTACCTGTCTGCAGGTGCCTTAGAGTTGGCTCTTCCGCCTTACTCAGCCCCTTTGCAGAAGCCGGGTAAAGGCGGTGAGTGTCGCGATAATAGGTCAGAATTTTTTTGAACCACAGCAGCGGTGTTTTGGCCTCCGAGTCATAAGAGCCAAGGTGAGGAGCCCGGTGGGTAAGCGCTCGGGCGGCCGCGTCAGCGGCCTCATTACCTCGTAAGCACTGATGGCCATTTGCCCATATGATGCGTTTCGGGGCTGGATCAGCGAGAGCTCGTTTTAGAATTTGGCCTGCTAGGGGGGATATCTCTCTTGTCAAGTAATGAGCACATGCTTTCCGGGAGTCCGTGATGATAACTTTCAAGTTAGGGTCTTCGGTGACTGAGCGTATCTATCTATCTATCTATCTATCTAGCTATCTATCTTTATCTATATCTATCTATCTCTATCTATCTATCTATATATCTATCTATCTATCTATCTATCTATCTATCTATCTATCTATCTATCTATCTATCTATCTATTTATCTATCTATCTATCTATCTATCTATCGATCTATCTATCTATCTATCTATCTTGACTGTCTGTCTGTCTGTCTGTATGTCTGTCTGTCCCAAACTTGGTATGACGTACCATGACTGTACGAAAAACATGTTTGACTAGTATACATGAAAATCATGACATGTGTGTCATGAATGTCATGATTTACATTTCATGGTCCTGCCACTCTTGCGGTGGTTTTGTTCCCATAGCATGTCGCAAAACTGGTATGGTATGAGAAGAATACATGGCGAACAAAAGCGACAGACTTTAACATGAAAATCATGACATGCGTATCATGTAACAACATGACTACGTTCCACGCTCATGATGCGATTGCGGCCGTTTCGCTAGCGTCACATTTACCAAATTTGGTATTACGGTACGTGAATAGAAAATGAAGGTTTGTGACTGGTGCAAACATGATAATCGTGAGATTCGTGTCTTGTTAACATTACTACATGCCACGCTCATGATGCGAATTGGCCAGGGTAGAAGGCACACAACACGCAGTATATGCCGACGATATTACAATCTGGACCACTGAAGGGAGCCTTGGTGAAATGCAGGAACGCCTTCAGCAGGCCGCATCCATAGTCGAGGCGTATGCCAACGATTGTGGACTCCAATGTGCTCCAAACAAATCAGAGCTTCTGCACGTTAGAGCGAAGCCAAGAGATAAGTCAGCCATACACATCTCCCTGTCTGGGGTTCCCATCAGAGAGGTGGAGGAGCTCCGGGTTCTGGGCCTGTTCATTCACCACAGACTTAGACCGGACTCCACTATAGCGAAACTTAAGAGAATGGGCGAACAGGTAGGTCGCATGATCCACCGCGTTTCCAACAAGCGGGGTGGTCTGCGGGGCAGGGACGCGCTTCGGCTCGCGCATGCCTTCGTGACTAGCCGGATCCTCTACGCCGTCCCATACCTTCGCACTAACAAGCAAGAAGACGAAAGAATAGATGCCATCATTCGTAAGGCTACTAAACGAGCTCTGGATCTCCCGGGGGCCACTTCCAACGTCAAACTAAGGGCGTTAGGTGTGCTCAACTCCTACCAGAGTTGCGGGAGGCCCCCTTATGAATCAATATACGCGGCTCGTTCAGACGCTCCCGCGCCAGCCTGCTGAAGCTGCTTACATAGACAGCACACTTGCACTGCAGAGGGAGCGAGCGTATTCCGGAACTATGGGCGGCATATGCTCTCAGTCGCTCCACTCCCCAGTACACGAATAAGCACACTCACGAAAGCAGAAGACAGGCGCGGGCTCGCACGCTTGAGAGGCAACACTGCTCCCGACCTGGTGTATTCTACGTAGATATAGCCGGGCCTTCGCCCACGGGATTTACACGGCCTCTGTAGTTCACCGGGAAAAGCATGTCAATGGCCTCTCGTTCCGAGCACAAAATCCAGAGCGCGCTGAGGAAGTCCGCGATAGCGCTTGCTGCTGCGGACCCCACTCGAAAGTTATCATCACGGACTCCAGGAAAGCATGTACTCATTACTTTGTAGGAGAGATATCCCCCTTAGCCAGCCAAATTCTAAAACGGGCTCTCGCTGATCCAGCCCCGAACGCATCGTATGGGCTCCTGGCCATCAGGGCTTACGAGGTAATGAGGCCGCGGACGCGGCCGCCCGAGCGCTTACCCACCGGGCTCCTCACCTTGGCTCTTATGACTCGGAGGCCAATACACCGCTGCTGCGGTTCAAAGAAATTCTGACTTATTATCGTGACACTCACCGCCTTTACCCGGCTCCTGCAAAGGGGTTGAGTAAGGCGGAAGAGCGAACTCTAAGGCGCCTGCAGACAGGTACTCTACTCTGTCCTGCAATCCTAAAGCATTTCGATGCGAACACAGATGGGCGGTGCCCATACTGTGGGAGACGTGGTGATATCTTCCACATGGTATGGGCATGTCCGAAAAATCCCCACCTACCCCCTTCCCCTACCCCTTCCCGAGAGGCATGGGAGACTGCCCTCCTCAACTGCTCATCACTAGAGTCTCAACGGGCTCTAGTGAGACGGGCGCGAGTAGGGGCCTCGTCATGCGGTGTCCCGGACTAAGGACGCCGACCATGTAGCAGGGTCATGCTTTGGCCCCGTACCTCTCTCTTCTCTCTTTTATAATAAATGTTTTTCATCATCATCATCGCTGTGCCCAGCGTGCGCGCGCACCAACGCTACATTGGAGTATAATGGGCCCATCATAATGAGCTCGCGGCCATTTTGCTAGTTCCAAATTTGCCAAATTTGGTGTTACGGTACATCGATGGACGGAAGTATATGACTGGTTCACATGATAATTTTGGCACGCGTGTCATGAAACAACATGACAACATACCACGCTCATAGCGTGCTCGCGGTACTTTCGCTTGCTCCACATATACTAAATTTGGTATCACGTGACGTGAATAGATGACGAAGGTGAACGACACATTTGAACATGTTAATCTTGACACGGAAGTCATGTAGGGCGTTATTTACATCCACCTCGTAACGTTGTGATTGTGACATAACCTTCCTCATTCCTGCTTCGCATATCATCGATTCTCACTGTACGTGGGATCTGCCAATTTTTTATGGATATTTTATGAGGCACTATGGTGGCAGTTGATCCTGCAGTGGGTACATTTCTTCCAGGATGTTTACATTTGTTTCGTCAACGCCCTGATTTCGCAGTGTCTGATGAGTCTCGCTAGTGAATATAATGCCTTCTCGTAATCTATGAAGACTATGTATAGTGGTTCGGTGCATTCCGAGTATTTCTCACTAACCTGATTGATGGCACGAATTTCGGTCGTTGTTAAGTAGCCTGTTCGAAATCCTGTTTTTTCCTCTTTATTATGTTTAAGCCCAGTTATGCTTGTGCAGTTAGCATATTAAAAAGAAACCATTCGATGAAAAAAAAACAATTCTGTGTGAGCCGCATGGGGCCCACGGCTCGCGTGTTTGAGACCGCTAATCTAGGCATACATGCTACACCTTCCGGCCCAGCTATAGGCCAGAAGACGTGCCTCAACGTGTGCTTTTCAGGGGCGCGTGGAACAGTACCACCTTACTTTGCCACGATTTACGATGGACGTATTTGTACAGGATGACACAGTCTAAAGTTGGACGCCCTTCATACTCTAGACACACATAACGCAGCTACAGCCAAGTACATTCTCAGGAACCACACACACCACAAAAAGGCCCCAAATGCAGTCACATTTCAGCGCACATACTGGTAGAAACAAAAGATGTAGTCTAGTTCACCAAGAAGAGGAACGCCATCGTTACTCTGGAAACATGCTACAGCCTCGTACATTGTAAAGTAGAACGCGCACCTCGAAGCGGCTCCTGAGCAGGGCGCGGCAGAGGGCCGCCCTGGTGTGGCGCCACTTCTCGCCGAAGTTGGAGATGGCGTCCGCCTGCTCCTCGCCATACAGGGGCACGGGAGGGGGCTCCGAGACTCCCGGGAAGAGCTCGACCAGGTCGTTGATCCGGTGCTGGAACCAGTCGCGGTTCAGGTTGGAGCCACGAGCGCGCGGTAGGTTGCACAGCAGCACACTCAGGAGCACGTAGAAGTCGTCCATGGTGGCCGCGGGCTCGGAGTCGGCGCACAGAGAGCGTAGCTCGCGGCGCACGAAGACACCGCTCACGTGCACATCGTTTAGCCAGACGCCGTCAACTTCGCTGGCGCGGACCATCTGTCGTGGACGCGACGTGGAAGAGGAGACACATGTGTGCATAAAGCGCCTTACAAGTTCGCCGATACGCGCAGAAAGCTGGAAGACTGCGCCTAGAGAGTTTTTTACAGATCGACTGGATTTCCTCCATTTTCGGGAGACTAAGAAACAGGGCGGGGGAGCAGGGTATCAACCAAGCCCGGGCGATACCCAGAAGATCGATACCTCCCCATCCCATAGTTCTTGCCTTTCATGGCCATGACACACAAAACATTGGTAGCCAATCTACGAAGTGAGTGATGATGGTGCGAAGCTCCTTGAACGGTTCCAAAATGTTCATTAAGTGCTTATTAAATTGTTACAAAGGTCCTAGGTGGCCGCTTGGTCGCGCCGGACTCTACAGCCCTCGCACTTTGCATGCTGTCAGGGCGAAGCGACCGTTTCACGCGTTTGCAGCTTTGAGGGGAGAGAGTGGATACGAAGAGGGAGAGGGGCATGGGTGAAAGAGGGGTGCAAGTGGTGACGTGGCGGGGAGGTTCGGCGACGGCGAGGGGCGGGCCTAAGGAGCTTCACTCCAAAAAAGAAATTTATAGCACAACTCCACGACCTATTTCGAACGAAAAAATCCACGGATTGCGAACTGCACGTGTAACTGCAATAAAGTGCTTTACACACGTCTTTCAGGGAATTGTTTTCCTTAGCTGGCGCTGGTTATAGGCACACACGTTTTGTTCTCAAGGCTCTTCGAACTAAGGTCACTTGTGAAACTGAAGAGCCACACTAAAAGACCAACCACCGTATTCACAAACGCTCCTCGACTCGACTTTCACCCTTCACTTGACAGAGTTGAGCACTGCGCCGCTGCTCGGCTGAAAATGACGCTGCGCTACTCAAGAATAGCAGCAAATTATCACTGATATGCAGTGACTAGCCCTGCCTAAAGATGTCGCTCCCATCGGCTTTCTCAAGTGAAGGTGCGTGAGTGAGTGAATGGGCGTTCTTGAGTACGGGGATAAGTTAACCCCCTACTCACCCCCAATGCCGTGACCTCCCTTGCACCGTTGTACACGTCATGGAAGAGGCTCACCTGTTTGTATCCGTCCTCGCAGACGAGTTTGAAGAATCCCAGCATGCATGCGACCGCGGTGGCCGGGTCTCGGCCTCGGGTCACCAGGCGCACGCAGTTCGGATCGAACTGCTGTCCCGGAGGCGGGAACACGTACACCGTCTGGTGGACGAACACCGAACCCAGGGCGTCGGCGGTCGCCAGGGGGAGTGAGCGCATCCGAAACATGGCTTCACGTCCGTGTAGGCGTTGCATAGTTTCCTGCGTTAGACAACGGGGGGAGGGCAGGGACACTATTGCAGACATAGTCGCTAGAGAGCCTTCATTAAGGCTCTCTATACAGTCGCTCGCTCAAGGAAGCTAGGAAGGATATAGAAAGCTAAGTTTCACAGAGGTGCTCTCCGAGTTTCGAGGGAAGATGTGCTCTCTTGAAATAAGTGTAAATCACGCAATAGGTTAAGAAGAATGGAAGAAACACGCACGTTGCTTGAACTGCGCTTCCACGTGTCATATGCATTCCTTCTTTTCGTCTCAAGTTCTCGCACAGTTTGGTCTTCTTTCAGTATGATCCAGCTAACCATAAAAATTTAATGCGATCCATGTGTCTTCGTCTCCTGATGTGAATAATCATCACGATGGCGATCTCTCTAGGTTCTTCGCAAGAAAGAAAACGCCTAGGCGACATTACGCACTTCGGAGAGGCTTAGAATAAATGTGACTCGTGTTCTTTGCAGCTAAAAAAAGTAAAGTCTCAAGCGTGGAAAAGAAAAGGGGTGGGGCGAGGGAAAGGGGCCCCTTTATTTCATTGAACCGGGCCATCTCTTCTGTTATTCCGACTTTGCTCATAGGTGGGCTTTTATTATTTTTTTCGCTCATATATGTGCTCATATATGGATCCTCCGTACTGTTAATCCGGCCCTGCTCATATATGTCCTTATGACCCAGGGCAATCCCTCGTCTCTCCGGCTGTAAACAGTAGCGTTTCCCTTATCATACAATAGATGGCGCAGTTGGGTGACGATATACTAAATGGCGATGTACGCATTCTGTGTCATCATCGCCATTTCTCGTCTAGTTTCCTAGATGGCACTGACCCATAGAAATACGCAATATGGTGGTTGGGTGAATCGACACTAGATGGCGTTACAGCTGCCACTACTCGGGGTGTGGAGAGGAGGAGGAAACTACCGAACACTTGATAATGTTCTTTAAAGGGCTTCACCCTGTAGTCCTGGATGATCGCGCAGAGTTCTTCTAGCACTGGGGTTTAGGGACAGGGAGGGCAAAATAGACATTAAGTGGGTAGAATTAACTAGAAGGAGGTTATCTAATTGGTGGCTAAAGTCAAGGCACGAGTGAAAATTAAACCCTTCACTGCAAAGTACCAGTCCTCAACTTCACTATTTAAAGGGGAAAAAAGATAAGTCTAGTTTTGGGTTCACTAAGTATTATGGCTAGGTGGCGTTAGCCACCGCCACATTTAAAGGGTACAGCCATATCAATCCACCCTTCCATCCTCTTTGATCGGCAGCTGCATGAGGCTGCGCCGGCGTGCCCGTTCCGTCATTCTCCTTGATCGTCACCGTACGTGTCGGATCCCTAAATGGTGCGCCGGAAGGACGCCGCTGCGAAACGTGCCTAACGAGAAGCGGATCCCGGAATGCGAGAGCGGGAAGCGGCGGTGTTCTCGGAGGATTCACGGCGCCACCGAAACTCCTCTGCAGCTTTGCCCAACTCATCGCCATCCACTCGCTTGAGTTCTTTTTTTTTCTGAAGGCTGCGCCGTTGAAAATATAGATTCAAGAACACGTCAGCCATCGCCAACCCTGCCACAGTAACACGTCGAATACGTGGTTGTCGGTTAACCCATAGCTCCCTACTTGGTGGATTCTGAGCTGGACGGCTGAGCCGTTCGCTATCTCGACGCCAGCGCAGCTCTCGCCGATCGGGCCCATCCTCCGCTAACTCCTCTGGCGATGTCTTTTTCTTTTCTCATCCTTCACTTCTTAACCTATCCCTTTTATTCCCTGCTAATCCCATTCCCTCGTGAGCTACTACGGAGGTGCCGCACTTAGCTGCAGACAGTTGCGGGCTCACTTTTCTCTCCTTCTCTTCTCGCTCTTGTTCACCCATTTCCAGTGGCGCACTCACACCTCATACAAAATCAGTGCCCCCACTTTACGCACAATGGCAGGATACGAGGGGCCTTACCTCGAAGGAGGATTCTCGGCCCAGGAACTGACCAGCCCGAGCAAGAGACCGACGCAGTGGTTCCAACGAACAGTCCGGGGTCCTCTCGTCGAATGCCAGAGATCCCGGGCCGATCACGAGCTACGAATGCGCGAGCTGGTGCGCGACCACGGGCAACGTGAGCAGACCATCGACGCGTTGGCACGCGCTAATCATGACGATGATCATGCCTCCAACATGGCTCGCACCCACGCGGAAAATCGGCCAAGCATCGATCATTTGATTTAATCAAACGTTTTTCAAGCATTGGATATCAGATAACCAAGAGACAACCAGCGTACGTAACAATAGAATGAGTGCATTTTTTTTCATTTTTTTTCACCAGTTACTATCAGACTCTGGTACATGCCAAGGAGGTATATTAAAGCTTCTGGAGTGGCGGAGAGGCTCCGCGGCTGAAAGCCGACACCCAGCCATATTGATCAGGGCAGAAAATGGATGGCGCAGTTTAGCGTGCGTGGCTTTCGTGTTGATTTAGTGCTAGTAATGTTGCGTATCATGCTTCTAATTGAACAAGACGCTTCTGAACACGTCTGTGATCACATTTTGAGGCGGACGATGTTGGCTCTGGGTAGTATTTTGGCTGTGCGAATCGTGTGAAGCGGACACTGGGCTCAGCTTTCGATGTTTAAGTAGGCATGCTTCGCTCAGTCGCTTATTCTCTCATATTTTAGCGACGATGCGACTGCATTCATAGATTTTCTTTTGGTGTCCGGGGGCACAATGACGCTAAGAATAATTTTTTGCAGGCTCTATGTTTTTGTAGGATATATATATATATATATATATATATATATATATATATATATATATATATATTATATATATATATATAATATATATATATATATATATATATTGTGAGCGCTGATTGTGTTGCTATCATTTTCACTTTCACCTGCGCATACAAAGCACCGTGATCATCATCATCGTAGCGGCTCGCTGCTTGTTCGGTTGCTGGCTCGCGCGTCTGGGTTGACAATAAAACGGTCGCTCCTTCGTACCTGACGTCGTCTCACAAGATATATATATATATATATATATATATCTATATAATATATATATATTATATATATATATATATATATATATTATATATATATATATATATGTGTGTGTGTGTGTGTGTGTTGTGTGTGTGTCATATCCTTGAGTAAGTTTTTTTTTCTTTTTATAGTGAAAGGTGTTACGAGATCAGAACATGGGTCATGCGTAGAGCCGTGTCCGCCGCCGCCGCCACTCGTAATTAGTATCGAACAAAAAAAAAAACTCGGTAAGTTAAGAATATCAATGACACAATGAGAGTCCAACCCGGGTCCGCTGCGTGCCAACCCAGCATTCTACCACTGAGGCGCGCCAGCGCTGGAAATTGTTTCTAAACTGGTTTTAGGCAGGCTTGATGTCTGGAAACGAGTCGCATTAATATGAGTAATAAAGTGTTTTAGACCATCAAGGAACAGCGAGGCGTCACACAATGCGAATTTCGTGACGACTTGGTCGCCCAACGCTCCCATCCATTAATAACTTGTTCTTGATCACCTATTAACTGTGGTGCATAACCACTTCACGCATATTTCTTCATCGTCATCAGCCACTGCATAAAAGATGCACTAAACTTCAAACAAGTGTGTAGCGAATACCGCGCACGATTCTCCAAAGAATGGCGAAGGATAGCATAGTGAATGCTGGCCTACTACAGAAATTTATGATTATTTAAGGCACTGTGGATACCAGCAGTGCCTTGTAGCATCCCAAAGAGTTTTTAGAGAAGGCTCTGAAAGACCACTCCCCAGCTTTCGCTGTGACTGTGCTGCGCGTTCCTTGCAGGTCTGGCATGTTCTTTTTTTTTTTACACGCTTGAAACGCCAAGTGTCCAAGAAAAATTAAAGCAGATTGACGATGATTGATGTGGATTCAACTCCCAAAAACCATCATGAGATTATAAGAGACGCCGTAGTGGAGCGCTCCGGAAGTTCAGACACCCTGGGGGCTCTTTAACGTGCACCCAAATCTGAGCATACGGGCCTACAGCATTTTCACCTCTATCGAAAATACAGCCGCCGCAGCCGGGATTCGATGCCGCGACCGCGGTCAGCAGCCGAGCAGCTTATCCACTACAGAACACCGCGGCGAGGGATCCACTGAAGCTGGCTTATTTAGCAGTGTTCCAGGTGAACACTATCCTCGCAAGCGCTACATATATCTGCTTACCGTGGGCGTTGCGTTTGCGCTTGGGCAGCATACGAGTTCTCGAAGTACGTTTGTCCCCCGCAAGCGCCGACGCACGATCGAGTCACCGCAAAGGGGATTTGCGGGCCTTGCGGGTCGCACGCCATTTTGGATTTCTTGCGGGTGGACCACAAACGCTAACGGTGGCTAGCGTTATGACGTATGCGTAGTGGCAGCAACTGCAACGGATAGTGTTCGCGTACGCTATTTGAAAAGTTCTTAGCACCCACGTTGCTGTTGGCGTCATTGCGCAACGGTAGGCATCTGGGCTTGCGTAACCTTCTCTCTCACCTTCTCTCCGAATAAACCACATAACATCGATTCCCATGGCGAGATCTGCCAAAATTGATGCTTATGTGTCTGCACCCATATATATTGCCACGCCAGCTCCTTTATATTTTCATGTCACCGCCACATCGCATTGCACCAGTTCCTTTACGCTAAGCGCACCCTAGTTACTGCTAATGATCTAGATGTTGGAACCTTCCAATCAGATTACATGCTTAACGCAAACATGATAGTTGTGAAGCTATAGTGCGGCCGCTAGCGACAACACTGCAATCGTCGACAATTCATGCATAAAATACATAAATCCGTTGGCAAACTGTACAACGCACACTTTCGGGCGGGCTAATCTCACCGCGTGCTCCGGAGAGAGTTATCGTATGGCCTGACGGAAATACGTCAGAGAAGCCGTGAACCTGGCATAGAACACATTCGTGTTAAAAAGTAATTGCTAAAAAGGGCATGTGGAGGGTAATACGATAAAGACAGTATACAATATTGTCGCTACGAAGAAAGAACACAAGACAAGACTTCGTTGTGACGAGAATAGATGCTGTATTTACGAACGCGAAACGCAAAAGCGAGGGCATTCACGTCGTCTTCTTCGGGAAAAGCGAGAAGCTGCCGTTCGTGCTGCTCACTTCGATCTTTTCTGTTGTGCTGCCGGCTATTGATTGTGACAATACGTAGCGTTTTACGTCCGCAAACCACAATATGATTGCGAGAGACGCCTAGTGGAATGCTTCAGAAACATTGGTGCACCTGGTGTTCTTTAGAGTGTACCGGCATAGCAGAGTGGGGGTCAAAATATATAAATTTACAGGGAACAATATTTGGGATGTTTACTGTGCAAGTAATGTCGGTGGGCGTTAACGAACGACCACCGAAATTTGCTGAACCCTTCAGTTCAGCGTCTCAATCACGTCGCGGCACGATCATTACAAGTAAATATTATTCACTGATGTTTTCTTCCCTATTACGTAAGCAACCCTGCCCTTGAAATCCGTTGGTAGATGTATCGTACATGCGCACTTTATCCTCCAGCAAGCCATCGAGAAAGCCAGCGCGCCATCGTATGACAAAGCACATTTACGAAACGAATAAATGTTATTTTCAACAACGGACCCACCCCGCTATCTTCTCGTGGTCCACGGTTAGCGAGGTGGCACCGTAAACTACTAGTAAAACCACGGTGCAAGCCGTGGGGTTGTGTCCTACGAAAGGTCACTTCGGCTCAGACATGATCATGGTTCTCGGCCGATGCTGTTCGCGTGTCCAGGAACCAGGAATGTGGTTCGGTGCCGAAGAAGCCGCTCGAAGTGCAGGCGACCGCCATGCTGGCTCCGACACTGGCCGATAGGCGGTGTCGGAGTTACTGCTAATGATCTAGATGTTGGAACCTTCCAATCAGATTACATGCTTAATGCAAACATGATAGTTCTGGAGCTAGAGTGCGGCCTCTAGCGACAACGCTGGAATCGTCGACAATCCATGCATAAAATACATAAATCCGTTAGCAAGCCGTACAACGCACGCTTTGTGGCGGGCCAATATCGCCGCGTGGTACCCCGGAGTGATTTGTCCTATGGCCTGAGGGAAATACGTCAGAGAAGCCGTGAACCCGGCATAGAACACATTCGTGTTAAAAAGTAACTGCTAAAAAGGGCATGGGGAGGGTAATACGATAAAGACAGTATACCATATTGTCGCTACGAAGAAAGAACACAAGACTTCGTTGTGACGAGCATATATAGAATGCTGTATTTACGCACGGGAAACGCAACAGCGAGAGCATTCACGTCGTCTTCGTCGGGAAAACGCGAGAAGCTCCTGCTCGCTTCGATCTTTCCTGTTGTGCTGCCGGCTATTGATTGTGACAATACATAGAGTTTTACGTACGCAAACAACATATGATTGCTAGAGACGCCTAGTGGAGGGCTTCAGACACTTTGGCCATCTGGTGTTCTTAAACGTGTACCGACGTGGGGGCCAAAATATATAATTTACAGGAAACCATATTTGGGACATGTGGACGTGTCGTCGGTGGACGTTAACAAGCGCCGAAATTTGCTGAACTCTTCAGTACAACGTCTCAATTACATCGCGACACGATCATTATTGCTAGTAATTATTATCCACAAGTGTTTTCTTCACTATTAGGTAAGCAACCGTGCCCTTAAATCTGTTAGTAGATGTATCGTACATGCGCGCTCTCTCCACCAGCTAGCCATCGAGGAAGCCAGCCAGCCATCGAACGACAAAGCACATTTACGAAACGAATAAATGTTATTTTCATCAACGGACCCGCCCCGCAATCGTCTCGTGGTTCACGGTGAGCGAGGCGGCACCGTAAACTACTAGTAAAACCACGGTGCAAACCGTGGGGTTGTGTCCTACGAGAGGTCACTTCAGCTCGGACATGATCATGGTTCTCGGCCGCCGCTGTTCGTGTGTCCAGGAACCAGGAATGTGGTTCGGTGCCGAAGAAGCCGCTCGACGTGCAGGCGACCTGCCAGGCTGGTTCCGACACTGGCCGACGGGTGGTGTCGGGCGGGCAGGTGTGAGCGACGAGGAACCAAATGGCGCCTTGTGTTACTGGCCGGGTGTTGCGGGCGAAGGCGTCATCCCCCAGCAATTACTGCGCGGTTGGTGCTCGCCATCAGCCCGACCTTGCACGTTCCGGTTCTCTCGGCGTTGCAGGCGCCTCTTGTGGCACCGCCTGCGTATGAAACGAAAAGCGCATGCTCATATGTGGCATCTTGTCTTTCGCGTTCATTGGTTATCTGCAAAACATTTTGCCCGTTTCTTGACACCAAGCTGGCAAAGGGGGCCAGCATGCTCCACTCCGGACCAAGCACTATAGACGTTGGCTCAACCACAGCCGCGGCAGATGAATCTTCAACGGTATAGGCGAAATTTGAAGAGTACTAAACGTACTATTAAATGCCACCGTGTTAATGAAATGTCTTGACGACTTCTCGCAGCACCAATCGTCTGGCAACGCGAAACCCTACTTTACTTTGCTAAAAGGCACACAAATAAAACACTTCTTCGTATGTGTGCGTCTTGCGTGTTCAGCCATTTGTTTTTGTTAACCTATTTTAAGAATGAGTCAACTCGAACAAGCATTCGTTTTAGCTGATATTGTTAGCACAAGAGCTTTAGTGACGTTAAACATGCGGCCAGTAGTGAGTGACACAGGTGGAGCTAGAAGTGATTGGCCACTTCAGCTGCACCTCGAGGCACTCAACTGTTCCAACTGTTGATTCGTCTCATGGTAAAACGGTGCACGTCGCGGTAGAGGTGGCACCGTCTCACTAAAGAAGGTGCAGAATGGCGCGTCTTCGTGGAACGATTCTGAACTTAGGCGCACTGGCCACTGGCACCACTATATACCTGCCTTACTTTCAACCATCAGCGCCGCCATCCACCCGAAGCGGCTCGGTGATGCCACAAGCAAAAAGTGTGCAAGTGTCCAAAAGAGTTTATGGAATCGTTGTCATACCCTTTCCGATAGCTGCGTGACAAAAACTGTATCGTGATAACGATCGCGTGGCCGCGACCAGCACGTTTAGCTAAGCCAATCAACGTAGGCCTAGTTGCAGACCAGGTAACAATTGTTGCCTGTCGTCAGCCGGAAGTCAAGCTGCAATCATTCGCGTCTCAACAAGCTGTTTAAACAAAGCCAGGCTAAGCAAGAGCTTTAATAACACATCTTTCCCATGAATAGCCTGCCAACAACCTGATGATTTAGTCAACTACAAACCTGGAAGCCTTGTCCAGCGATCTATAGAGTGCGCGAAATATGCAACAGTGATCACGTGCCTGCCGTGGACGTCTACAGCCGTGTGGCCGCCGCGTTGGCAGCGGGCTCGCCCGCCGCGGCGACGTCCACGCCCCTCGAGGGGTCGTCGTCGTCGCCGTCCCTGAGGGCGACGGGGGCGGCTGCGGCCGGGGCATCCACTGGAGGCGCGCCGAGGCCCATGCGCTTGATGGCCGTGATCTTGGCCAGCACCGCCTGCTCGGCTTCGTCCTGCGGGACGCCCCTGTACTGGAGCCAGTCCTGGTCCTCGAGCACGGCGAAGGCGTACGCAGCGGCCACGTGTAGGCCCAGGCGCTTGCGATCGGCTGTCACCGCCTCGGGGAGGTGCAACAGCTTCATGTAGGGGCCGTCTGCACCCAACCGCCGGTACGCCTTCAGAAACTCCTGCGCGCAAGGTGCAATCCGGTCCTTTAGGGCATTCAGAAGGAGGGTTGTTGTAGTGTCCCGATCTGGACACCCCCTCGATATCTCTATTGATGTGCGGCGGCTTGTTCTGAATCGATGTAGCACTGGTCCAACACGAAAGCCGTTCACACGCGCATCAAATCCGAGCGTTACTTCGGCCTTCTCTTCATTACACAACGGGTGACGTGGCCATAATCATCCAGCAGGGCTTTCACGAACAAAACAAAAACACACACAATCGTGAAGTGCCTTGCGAGGCTGTGTGGTGACAGAGAATAGCGCTATCAAAGACAACGAGAACAACGTATTCGCTCGTTTTGTAACGTTACCATGACTACCGCGACAGGCGACTTCGGTGAAGAGAAGAAAACGATGTAATTATGGGCATACTGCACTTTCAAAAAACTTGAATTTATGTGTCCAATTCAGACGTAAGGGTTGACTTCAGGTAGTGGAATCTGGCAAAAGACGCGTGTTACATTCGAAGTAAGTTAAAGGCAGATGCGACAAGCTTGTATAACACCAGGTCATGGTCATATTTTTTTTTTGCAAGGAAGTGTGGAGGAGGAAAGTGCCTTATTGAGGGAATTTCAGAATCGAAAAAAAAATCAACACGGAAGGTTACGCTTTGTGACACGTCAATAGTTTGTCACATCGTACACACGCATGGAACAGTTCCGCGGAATATTAGCCCGGGGCCATCGAATTTCGGCCGTCTCGAAGAGGCCACTCTTGTCCAAGTTGTGTATTATATATATGCCAATTACGATACGACAAGTGTAGATGGATCCGCTGTATTATGTTAAGCCTATTCGCGAGGCTTCGCCGAATTCTGTCTTCAACGCGACGACAGAGATGTTGTATTGGTAAGTGTGTTTGTACTTTCGCGGATACCTGGACCACCGCGCGATCACACGCCACGTCTGCACAGTCTTGTAACTCACCGCGATGACATTGGCAGCCCGATTCACCACATCAGTCTGCAACGCGAGCACGTGGTACAGTTATGATCTCACGTAGCATAGCATTATACGCTTTCCCGCCTCTTATACGGTATCCTCGAGGTATGTACACATGCGCTACCTGGAGTCTGTAACCCTTGGCGCGCAGCTCTGGAATGATGTCCAGGACCCAAGAATTCTGGCCCCTGACGTACTCTAGGATCAGTTCGACGTGCTTCATGCCAGCGAAGCGCCAGCGCATGGAGACGTACTCCTGTACCAGTCGCATGGGGCCCTGTGCGAATGTTTGTAGTGACAGACAGTCAGTAAGCATCACCGCAGGATCTGCTGTATCATGCATGACAATGCCACACTGTAGTGCGCGTTTACGGAGAACACGGTCGGAAGAAATACTGAAGCAACGCTACCTTTATAATCGGACAAACAAGACACGCATGGTACAAGTACCATGTGTGAGAATACCAATCTGTATATGGTACAGGTTCCACGGGGAGAACATGCATTGAGAGGGACATGCATTCAACCGATCTTCGAGTATACTTTTCTTACGTGGGCGGTCACTGTTCAGGATATACGTAACATAGCAACAGTCAAGTACACGCTGAACGCGCATAATTTGCGCTCCCCTAATATTTTGCCAGCTTTGCTAAAAAGAAAACTATTCACTCGCATATTTTGCACTCCCCGACCCTCCCCAAGCCAGCTCGCCGGCGCGCGCACGAAGATACTTTCCAATCCTTCGGACGGGCGCGCACTTTGCAAAGCAGACAAGCGAAGTCAAACAAGCTGCGAGTACACAGTCCATTCTGTTGAGGACTACTCGCGAACTAGGGTCTCCAGAATACCGTGCACGAACACTCAAATCTAGCTGCAGATGGGCCGGCGATACTGCTCGAGCGTTTTCCTCCCTCTATCTTCTTAGCTTTACCACCTCGAGAATGCACGCTCGCGTAACGGCACAAACAACTTTCTGCATTGGGAGGGGGGGGAGGAGGTGACTTTAAATGAAAAGAAGAGAAAAGTGAGCCCCGTAACTGTCTCTCAGGACACGCTAACAGTAGCTCACGAGTGATGGGGGTAGAGAAGGGATTGAAAGGGTAGGATTAAAAGGTAGGGAGATAGAGTGGAAGGAGAAAGTGAGGCGCAGGGACAGCGAAGGACGGGTAAGTAGAAGACAGGAAAGAGGGGCACGGTTGCAGGAGTCCAAGGATGGGGCGACCACTGGCGAGAGCTCTTGTCGGCGACAGGAGATGGCGTAGGGCTAATACGGTCGGCCAGAGCTACGCTGTCGTCGTCGTCGGGGGCCAGTGGCAGGCGGTGGCGTTGGACCAACCCAGTCAGCCAGAGCTGCACTGTCGTCGGATATCGCGGGGGCACAACCTGTCGGCGAGCGAGTCCGCATCGGAGGCGTGCGAGCTCTAAGGCCTGTCGCACTAACCGTTCCCCTCGTTCTCTGTGTCCGGGCTGCAACGCACATTTGGTCCATTTCCGAAGTTTAGGTTTCGCCATCCGGCCTGACGCGTTATAATGGTTCTCTTGCGATGTGCTACAGCACATCGAATTCAAACTGTTCGGGACATCTATCGTGCACCGCCGACCCTACCGCGTGTCTCTAGCCGAAATGAAAAATTATAGAAGAAAACGTTGTGGACATGCTTAAACGGGAAATCATCCTTTCCTCATCTAGCCCTTGGTCGTCTCCTATTGTTTTGGTCCGCAAAAAGGATGGCTCTGTGCATTTTTGCGTGGACTACCGGGCACTCAATAAGATCACACGCAAGGACGTGTACCCTATGCCACGCATTGACGACGCCCTTTATTCCTACAAGGCGCGGAATTTTTTTTCAAGCATCGACTTGCGTTCTGGGTACTGGCAAATCCCCATGCATGAAGACGATAAAGAGAAAACGGCGTTTCGCAACCCCCGACGGGCTATATGAATTCAACGGGATGCCTTTCGGGCTCTGCAACGCACCCGCGACATTTGAGCGCATGATAGATACCGTGCTTCGTGGCCTGAAATGGAAAAGTTGCCTTTGCTACCTGGACGACATTATTATCTTTTCGTCAACGTTTCCTGACCACCTAGAACGACTGGATCAAGTTCTGACGTGCCTTGCCGGCGCCGGGCTTCAAAGAAACACCAAGAAATGCTCTTTCGCTAGCAAATCTATCAAGGTCTTAGGACATGTCGTTAGCAAAGATGGTATCCGGCCCGACCCTGACAAGATTTCTGCAGTATTTCACATTCCGCGTCCCGAAAAACCAAAGGAGCTTCACAGTTTCCTTGGCCTTGCCTCCTATTTTCGCTGGTTTATCCAGAACTTCGCTTCTATTGCTGCTCCATTACACCAACTACTCGCTTCGAACGTCCCCTTTCTGTGGTCTCAAGAATTTCAAACAGCATTCGAGCTGTTGAAGCGGGCACTCACGTCTCAACCTCTGCTCTGCCACTTTGACGAAGCCGAACCGACTATCATTCATACCGACGCTAGCGGCCTTGGTATAAGAGCCGTTCTTCTAACGCGACAAGTCTTCCCTAGAGAAAGTAGTTGCATATGCCAGTCGCGTACTCACCCCTGCTGAAAAGAACTACACTATAACTGAGCAAGAGTGTTTGGCTGTGGTTTGGTCGGTCCAGAAGTTCCGTCCCTATCTCCACGGCCGTCACTTCACAATCGTTACGGACCACCATGCCTTATGCTGGCTTTCAACACTGAAGAACTTGTCCAAACGCTTGGGTCGGTGGATACTACGCTTGCAGGAGTACGACTTTGACATAACTTACAAGTCAGGCAGAAAACATCAAGACGCCGATGCTTTATCTCGTTGCCCGCTTCCAACTACCCATATCAGCGTTGGTGAGAACTCAACCGCCACATCTACCAAAGTTCATACGCTCGCATCAATAACGCAACGCTTTTCGAACGACGAGCCAACATTTATTTTCCGCCAGCGGTCCGATTCATACTGCAGACGCATGATGGACCACCTTTCGGGAGTTTCTCATCCACCATCGCGCGACTCCGTCGTCAACTCCTGCACTTTAAGCTGGACAATGGGGTTCTCTACCGCCACGTCTACCACCCTGACAGGTCAGCGCTGGGTTCCTGTACTACCACGCTCTCTTCGACTTTAGGTGCTCGAAGCCTTCCACGACGACTTGACTGCTGGTCATCTTGGTTTTAAAAAAAAACTCTTGACCGCATTCGATGTCGTTATTACTGGCCTGGCCTTTCTTCTAGTGTAGCTCGGTACGTCGGTTCCTGCTACCCATGCCAACGTCGTAAACCCCCCACGTCTGCACCTGCTGGACCTCTACAGCCACTTCCGTGCCCTTCAATGCCTTTCGAGGTTGTAGGTGTTGACCTTTACGGGCCTCTCCCCGTCACATCTGCTGGCAAACGATAGATAGTGACCGCCGTTGACCACCTGACATGCTACGCTGAGACTTCCTCTGTTATTACAGGCTCAGCTGTGGGAGTTGCAGACTTTATTCTTCACGCCATAATCTTGCGTCATGGGGCTCCTCGTGTACTGCTTAGTGATCGCGGCAAAGTGTTTTTGTCAGAAATAGTAAATGAAGTACTGCACGCTTCTGGAACTACTCACAAGACAGCTTCAAGCTACCACCCTCAGACAAATGGTCTCACAGAAAGATTTCACCGAACCCTTGCAGACTAGATAGCCGTTTACGTCCAACCCGACCACAAAAACTGGGATACTCTTTTACCATTCCTGACATTCGCTTACAACACCACCGTTCAGCGAACAACTTGCTACTCACTGTTTTACCTCGTGTACGGACGCACCCCGACTGCCTTTCTCGACGTCTCCTTCTTTAGCAGCCATGATAATTCATGTCAGTCTTCTGGCGAAGAATACATTACCCGCCTGGTCCAGTCTCGCCATCAGGCTCGCATCAATACTGAAGCAAGACAGCACGAGCGAAGATCATCTATGACGAATCCCACTGCGTTGTGTCTTTCCAACATGGTGACGAGGTGCTGCTTTTGACACCTATTCGCATTCCTGGTCTCTGTGACAAATTCCAACCGTGCTTCATCGGGCCATACATTGTTTTAGAACAGACTTCGTCAGTTAATTATTGTGTGATACCACTCGTTGCCCCAACAGACCGCTGCTACCGCAGCACAGATATTGTCCACGTTTGTCGCATGAAACCTTTCACGTGACGTTCCCCGTCACTTTGACTTACGGCGGCCAGGGTGTCCGCTTCCAAAGTGGGGGGGGGGAAGATTAGTGTGGGCATTTGTTACATCGTTCTCATCCCTGCATGATCACAATCACCATCATCCACTTGTCTCTTTGTCCTTATTGCCACTCGGGGTCATCATCATCGTCATCGTCTGTGTACTGGCTCTGCCCGTTCGTTTTGCGAGGTCTTTCCTCAATTAAACGCTGTCGCAACCAAGACTACCAAGACTTCATAATATATATACGATCAAATTGAAGCTCGCTGTCATAAATTGTGCAGAAGAAAACGGGAATCATGCCACTACAAAGCATTTCAAAGTGACGAACTTCAACGTGTGACGATCGGCACTGTGGGTATATAGGAAAGCGGAGGAGTGCGCGGTTTCTAATTCAAATTTCATGCCACTGAAGAAGGCCTTTTCGATTATCTGCGAACGCCAAAGTCACCCGGTACCGCTGTGCCGTGGGACCTAGTTTCTCTCATTATTAATGCGAAGAGCTTCAAGAAAACGGGTCATTTGAACGCACTCGACAAAACGAAGGACGATGCACTTTGGGAGGGCGGTGGCAGCGGCCGCGACGATGACTCCCAATCGGGCTTCGCGATCATTGATTTCCACTAGATCGAGCGTGACAGGATCGGACTGGTTAAATTACGTGCTAAATCTTCTAAATTAACAATAACACTTCGTTCCTGCTCCAATTTTTTAGGCGTATATATTGCGCGCGTTAGAACTGTCGCAAAATATTCCGTATGCCCTCGTACGCCCTCGCGAAATCCCCGCGTAAATTGCGCATCCCCTTCTCGGGGCCCCAAAACTGCGAGAAAAAAAATGGGGCGCAAAGTATGCGAGTAAATACGGGAGAACACTCAGGACGGGCGTATCTCCTAGGGGTTTTCGAACACCGCATTGACACTGTGCCTCCTATAGTGTAAGTCGTGTTCCAAAAGACACGGGCATACGGCACATCTAGTTCCCCTTAGAGGGCGTGGCCTATAACTGCGTTGATGTGCCGCCACATTTCAGTGCAAATAGGGTGTATACATATACAGTCTAGCACACTCTATAAAGTTTAACGGCATCATTACTTTGGGTGCCACGCTGCAGAGTAGAACACGCACGACGGGACAGGCAGTATAAGTTAAAGGTCGAACGTCATCGTTACTACGGGAACACACGCTACAGCCCTAGTATATTGTGATGTAGAACACTCACTTCGAAGCGGCTCCTGAGCAGGGCGCGGCAGAGGGCCGCCCTTGTGCGGGGCCACTGCTCGCTGAATTTGGAGACGGCGTCCGCCTGCTCCTCGCCGTACAGCGGCACGGGAGGGGGCTCCGAGACTCCTGGAAACAGCCGGACCAGGTCGTTGACTCGGTTCTGGAACCAGTCGCGGTTTTGGTTGGAGCCGCGGGCGCGCGGCAGGTTGCACAGCAGCACGCCCAGGAGCACGTACAAGTCGTCCATGGTGGCCCGGGGCTCGGAGTCGGCGCGCAGGGCGCGAAGCTGGCGTCGCACGAAGGCACCGCTCACGCGCACCTCGTCCAGCCAGACGCCGTCGACGTCGCTGGCGCGGAACACCTGTCCAAGATGAAGGGTAGGATGCACACGTATCTCTGCAAACTATGTGGCGTTGCTTTCATGTCGAACTGTAGTAGATCTCGTTACACTGTCCATCTTACCAGTACTTGGAGGACGTTTGAGCTTCACTTTCAAGACGTGGCTTCAAGAGATGACGTGGTTAATGGGAGAGTATTGGGTGGAGAGGCCACAGCTTAAGACGATCGAGACCAGGGACTGCTTCGAACGAATTCGGTTTATTAGAAGAAGCGAAGTAGTGCGCGCTCGCTCCAGGCAGCAGTCTTCTTTCTTCTTCTTCCGGCGTTTGATGATGATATTTTATAGGCTCCCGCCCGCCCAAGTTGAAATGTGATAAGCTCTCGCGGGCTATTTGAAACAACCTTTCGCAGGGTATATGTGGTTCACCGATCTTCTTAGAAGCTCTTTTTTGCCTGTGCGAAGGAGACAAGCTCTTGTTATTCCGTCTCGCCCAGGGTAGAGTTTTTCAATCTGCACATTTTCCAAAATGTTTTTGAAGCCTTGTCCTCAACCAACATGACGTCACCCTGTGAGAGTGGTATTGCTTGCCGCGTCTTGGCGTTGACCGTAGCTCCTATTTCCTTGATGTATTCTTGGTGCCATCTTTTCCATCAAGCGCGCACGAGTTTGCATCTGCGTCGCCATGCGTCTTCAATGTCACCGTTGTACAGTCTTGTTTGTCCGTCTTGAAGCTGTCGCCGTCCACCTATGATGTCTGCCGGCGTTAGTGGCATATGCTCGTCAGGTTCTCCATATACGTAAGTCAATGGTCGATTGTTGAGTGTTCCTTCAACTTCTGCTACAAAAGTGCGTAGCTCCTCCACCGAATCCTGTGCTTTTCGATATTTTTCGCATCGACGTCTTCAAGCTTCTTATGAGGCGCTCGTAAAATCCTCCCCACCATGGCGCGCGCTCGGCTATCGTTTTCCACTGAATTTGTTGGCCACTGCAGTAATTCTTTAAGGCCTCGTTTTTAATTGTTTCGAGCATTTCGTTTATTTCCTTTCCAGCTTTTATAAATGTTTTGCCATTGTCCGAGTAGATTACTGCTGGTATTCCCCGTCGAGCTGTAAATCGTTGGAATGCTTGTAGAAAACTTGACGATGACAAATAGTTGGTAACTTCCAAGTGTACTCCTCTTGTTACCGCGAAGGTGAATATCAGTACATATTGCTTCACAATCTGGTACTTGTCCTTTGCGTAAAGAGGTCCTGTGAAGTCAACTCCCGTAACTTTGGATGGCTCTGCTTCAGTGACTCTTTCTGCCGGAAGTGGAGGTATGTCTCGAGTCGCCGGTCTGGAGTTATGCCTCTTGCAGACGACACATTTATTCAAAATTCTTTTCACTGCTTGTCTACCCTGCAATATCCAGAACTTAGTTCGAAGTTGCGCTAGCGTCACTTGAACTGCTCCATGTGATACCATTTTATG
This sequence comes from Rhipicephalus microplus, assembly GCF_013339725.1. Classification (NCBI taxonomy): domain Eukaryota; kingdom Metazoa; phylum Arthropoda; class Arachnida; order Ixodida; family Ixodidae; genus Rhipicephalus; species Rhipicephalus microplus. Next base: position 29,874 of record NW_023611340.1, read on the forward strand.
CACGTGACGTATTAGCAGTTCCGTGAAATGCTCATCCTTTGGAATAGTATTACTAATACGTGCTTGCTGAATGCTTGGCTGCACTGCAATCGTCCCTTCTGTCTGATGATTCCATCGTCATCAAGGTAGACTTCGTGTCTATTAATTTCAAATGATTGAGTGTTTGAATAGGCCTCACTTTTGTTTGTCTCAGTGATATTTGGGTCTGTCTTATTCAGTATTTCTCTGCATTTGTTACCTCTCTTCCTGTCAACGGCCCTTTGTGGTTTTCCTTTCTTGTGTTGTTTATGAATCTGAACACCCATGCTGTCACTCTTATAAGCCGTCCGTATGATGAATACCTTTCGATTTCCAATATTGGCTCAATTTCGGCTCTTCCTATGCATTGGTGACATTGTGTTTTATGCTGGTCTTCCACGTCTATTTGCACCAATAATGCTTACTAAGTTCTTTTCTAGTGATGTTATCCATTCTGGACCGTTCCACCATAACTTTGACATTATCAATGCCTTTGCGCTTATTCCTCGTGTAAGTAGGTCAGCAGGGTTGTCGTCACTTTGAACGAATGACCACCTTGCTTGAAGTGTTTTTTCTCTGATTTCTGCGATTCTGTTGGCAACAAACGAATCCCTTTTGCCTGTTCCCTATCGGAAAAAACGAATGGTGGGCATGGTGGAAACCACCACCCACCATTATAGTGGATTAATGTAGTGGGTGAATGGTGGGAAACACCCACCATGGCGCATGGTGGGTATGGTGGGTGCTGCAGTGCCGGCAACACTTGAGCGCAAAATGACGTCAGAATCACCGTGACGAGCTGCCACAAAAAATAAAAAAGAATTCTATAAAAACGGTATAAAAAACACCTGTCCCGTAAAAAAAAAAACAAGGCGCCACGGAGGATCGAACGTGCACCCTGCGGATTCCCATTCGAAGACGCTAACCACTGCGCCACACCAACATGACGGTGGTTGCGTGTTAAATACTTAGTTGGCGTACAAACTTAAGGTTCAACTTAAGATGTTTGTCGTCTACACAACATAGACAAGATCTACACCTGCTACTAAAAATTGCACATTTATTAAACACAAGCAACTGCGCCCTGTAACGATTGCCACTATGTTATTGGCACTAGTGCTATTTTTTTACAATTCACAACTTAAAGGAAAAAAAAACCAAGTGGACTGGGGAGCAGCAACAGTTCACCGGCGGGGTCTGCCAAGTTTAATATCCGTTTCGCGCTCGTTCTAAAGGGCGACATCTGCTCACGCGTTATGACGCTTCTAGGCTCATTTCATAGATACGCCCGCCTAATTTATTTGAGTGAGTATTGGGATGCTTTTCGCGCAATGTAGAGGGTGGTCGCGCCAGCGCAATGCTGTTGCTCTTTCGCTAAAGCAACAACTACATAACGGCTTGGCCAAAACGAATGTAGTGTACCGGAAACATCACGCTATCATAATGGTTCACCAAGCACACAAATTGCCACGTCTGAGTTCTCGTACAAAAGCTAGAGAAGTGCCGGCGAGTGCGACCGGCGGCTGTCGGTGAGAAGACACTAAATTACGTTCTCTGGGAGTGCTTTAATCGCGTCGCATCGGTGTTTGTTGCTTCTTGAGCGAACAGCATACACAATGAAAAATGCTTCATTTAGGTTAATTGATGCCATATGGCTGCGCTGTATTGTCATACTTAATCGTCGTAATCGTGTATTCTGAAACCCGGAAGCACGGATAACACAATTGTACGGGCTCGGTCAGTAGGCCTAACCTTCGGTGGAAATCATGATGGTAGAACATGTAGTGTACAGATCCCAACTTGGTACACTATATAATTTGCCAGCCATTATAAGCCCACCCATCATCTGCTTACTGCTTCCCAGCATTATCGCGATGGTGGGCAAAGCTTCTCAGCTTGGTACACCATGTGGCCCACCATAACAAGCAGCACCCATCATCTGCTTAGTGCTTCCCAGCATTATCGCAATGGTGGGAAGAGTTTCTCAGCTTGGTACACCATGTAGCCCACCATAATAAGCACCACCCACCATATGCTTAGGGCTTCCCAGCATTATCGCAATGGTGGGTAGAGTGTCCCATTATTGCCCACTATCTAGCCTCTGCTTTCCACCATCATTTCCACTTTACCCATCATCTGTACACCATGCCACCCAGTATGTCCCGGCATAACCACCATATTTTCCACTACGTCCCACCATAGCCATCATAATTTCCACCATGCCCACTATTATTTCCACCATGCCCACTATTATTTCCACTACGCCCACCATGTTTTCCAGTATTCACCATGGCAATTTTTCCAATAGGGTAGGTTAATTGATGCCATATGGCTGCGCTGTATTGTCATACTTAATCGTCGTAATCGTGTATTCTGAAACCCGAAAGCACGGATAACACAATTGTACGGGCTCGGTCAGTAGGCCTAACCTTTGGTGGAAATCATGATGGTAGAACATGTAGTGTACAGATCCCAGCTTGGTACACTATATAATTTGCCCGCCATTATAAGCCCACCCATCATCTGCTTACTGCTTCCCAGCATTATCGCGATGGTGGGCAAAGCTTCTCAGCTTGGTACACCATGTGGCCCACCATAACAAGCAGCACCCATCATCTGCTTAGTGCTTCCCAGCATTATCGCAATGGTGGGAAGAGTTTCTCAGCTTGGTACACCATGTAGCCCACCATAATAAGCACCACCCACCATATGCTTAGGGCTTCCCAGCATTATCGCAATGGTGGGCAGAGTGTCCCATTATTGCCCACTATCTAGCCTCTGCTTTCCACCATCATTTCCACTTTACCCATCATCTGTACACCATGCCACCCAGTATGTCCCGGCATAACCACCATATTTTCCACTACGTCCCACCATAGCCATCATAATTTCCACCATGCCCACTATTATTTCCACCATGCCCACTATTATTTCCACTACGCCCACCATGTTTTCCAGTATCCACCATGGCAATTTTTCCAATAGGGTTTCCTTGATCCAGTAAAGCACAATCATCGAGTCCGTCCAGCAGTGTATTTCCTGAATTCTTTCGTTGAAGTGACCTTTGATGTAGTCGCATAATCTGGATGCTACCACCGCTGCCATCAGTCTGTCCTCGATTCTTTGAGTTCTACCAGTAAAGAATTCCCAATAATAGTCTCAGCCGATCAGTAGTTCTACAGAATCTGTTGCAGTCGTCTCGGTCCTGTGATCAGCCATTTGCATCTTTAGCTGTTTCATTTTCTCGCTAAGTTTTTTAGTTGGAGTGGGTATACAACTGTGCGAGATAACGTCAACTTGTAACGCTTCAATCACTGTTGTCGTGCTTGTTTCTCGTGATCCTACAGTCACTTGCACCACGTTCATTAGTTTGACCTTTTTGTCTCCTTTGAATGAACCAATCGTCAGCCTTTCCTGTCGCAACACCTTCGCACCTAATACTTTCGCTAATCCCGCTTCAATAAATGAACGTTGACTTCCGCTGTCTAATAACAAACGGCAATGTCGGCCACATGTTTCTCCTTCTACGCACGCTACAGCCGTCTGCAAAAGCACAAACTTATGCTTAATATTTTCGGTTGCTTGTAGCGTAGACGTCGTCGCTTCGGCTTGCGCTGTTGAGACCAGCTCTGCCCTTGTTTTCTGCATCACCGTTCTACATACTGACGTGGCATGTCGTCCCTTGCAATGCTTGCATTTTACTTGGGCCTTGCAAATGCGTGCAGTGTGGTTTGGTCGCGTGCATCTGAAGCATGCTCTTTTTCGGTAAGCACAGCTTTTTTTTCATCCATTGGAATGCTCCTACGACAGTTTTTGGTTGCGTGGGTTTTCTGCTTGCAGAATAAGCTTATTCTGTCCGCTGAGCTATAAAAGCTTGAAGTTGTGCGCATCTGTCCGCGGTTCTCTCTTGATTTTGCAGTTATCCTCTTTTGTTCACGTTGTGTTTCTTCACGAAAAGCCACTTGCTCTCTTAAGAATAACATAGCCTGTCCAGGTTTTCCTCGCACGCTTTTCCCGCTGCGTTGTTTTGCTCGCCGTTTTCTGAAGCTGAACTGTTTCTCATAGCCTCTTTTGACTTGAACTGCACTGATAATTCTGGTGGAATTGCTCTTTTCAATACCGGTAACAACATCGGCGCATAGCTGTTGGTTTCAACTTTTAGTGACTTCAGTGCCAATATGTTAACTTGCACTCTCTGTACTAGCCTATTTAAGTCATCGGTATCTTGAACAGTCCTCACTTTCTCCAAACTCAATAGCTCATTCATGTGCATTTCAATGGAATTGTCTCGACTGCCGCACGTTTTTTGCAGTATTTTCATTGCGTCATCATAATTTTCCTCTGCCGAGTACTGATGTCCTTCAATAGCAGCCGCCGCTTTTCCGGTTAGTGATGCCAAGTAATTGAACTTCTGTCCCTTGCTCATGTTCGGTCTTAGGTGAACTGCCGACCCGTACTGAGACCAAAAGTGGTTCCACTCCAAAGTTTACCCCCCAAACTTTATCATTTCAAGCTTCGGTAGCTTAACTAGTTCCGTTGCTTCTTGTCCTGTACTTGAGGGCGTCACCTGCCTTGTCCTATCGCTTGAATCCGATTGTTCAGGCTGTCGAAGTCTGAATTCTATTGCAGATAAGATCGTCGTTAATTTCATGTCGTACTCTAGGACGCTTTTGAATTCAGCTTCGGCATTGTATTCTGTTAGAAACTTTTCCATGTGCTCGCTCGCGCTTTTGAGACTGTCGCTTATTGCTTTAATCTACGCCTGCGTTGTAAGCAGCTGCTCCCGGTTAGCTCCATCATTAATTTGCTGCTCGGCTGCGTTAATCATTCGCGTGATCTGGGAGTGAAGCGCTTTCCTTTTCTTCGTTATCACTTCTTTGCTCATATTGAGGCGGTTAACAATGACTCCTTACTTGTCAATCGTTCGTTCTGATGCTCGTACTGTCCACCGTGGTCTCGTCGCTCGATCCAGTTCAATCCTCTGCTCCTCCGTCGTTTTCGTCTCTGCTGCTCTGTGGCAGGTTGACCTTTCTTGCCGGCGAGGAGGTAGTATCCTGGTTCACGGCACCATTTTTAAGACGATCGAGACCAGGGACTGCTTCGAACGAATATGGTTTATTAGAAGAAGCGAAGTAGCACTCGCTCGCTCCAGGCAGCAGTCTTCTTTCTTCTTCCGGAGTTTGATGATGATATTTTAGACAGCTGTGGCAGTGCAACTGTGACTTCGTATATGTAGATGGTCGATATATCTGGAGACCTCCAAAGCGCGATACCTCATTCGTATGGTAGTTTTGAAAGTAAAACCTCGGTTAATTGTCACACACGGAAAGCTCTAACAGTGCACCCAAGGTGCGTTTTACCAAAATCAACTCCATTTACGGGGCCTGGTTGGACTGTAGTTGGCACGTACTACGCGGGTGCCCCGAGTCTGTATTTGTCTCTACACCATACCCTGACGATCGTCAAAACACAATTGAATTCTTAATCGAAGAAGTAAAGAAAAGTTGCAGGACATTTCAGCTTCGCTTTTAAGACGTAATTATCCCCCCCCTACCCCGCAAAAAATTTTGCCCACGCCCCTGCTCCAAACCAGCACTTATCCGAATCCGGTGGCCTACATCCATTACTATCTAGGCCAATACTATGGCAAACGCCATGATATTGCACGAGTAAGCAAATGCACCGAACGAAGAAAGTAAAAGTTTCTCAAATGATGCGCATAAATTTACGCAATAAAACGAAACTAGCCTAGCTTACACTGCTTTAACTTTACTCCATGCAGTAGTGCGCGACATGCCAGGCCCGTATACAAGTGGGAAGTGGGGAACGAAAAGGGCCACGTGACTTCGGCCATGTGGCGGCCTCCCATGACGGCTACGGCAGTCCACAATGCTTAGCCAATGGCCGTGAATTTCGGTATATGGCGGTGTCACTCTGGTATGTGACATAATTTGTAGGGAGAGGAGGGGGGTATTTCCAGGCTGATTTTATAAATTCAAAACGCTGTGCTACCTAACGTTACGATCTTTGGCCCACGTGTCCTGAGTAGCTTCGACGATATGGTATTGTACTAAACTTATTAGAGAAAACCGTGGTGCCACGATCATTCAGCCAGCATGGGAATGATGGGTAGAAACACAAGTTTGCCTATAGTCTTTGTATTGTCGCGCGCTAGCCCTAATTCACGCAGAACGCACCGCTTCGTCTGGCCACTCTCCACAACCACGCCTAACTCCCTTTTTCCCACACACGCGACCCCCACAAGTCCCCGTCCCGATGATGATCATGATGATTGTGGTGGTGCCATCATATAGTGACCTCTCTTGGCCAAGTCCCGACGATGATGATGGCGGTGATGATGATGATGATGATGATGATGATAATGGTGCCGTCACGTAGCGCCCTCTCTCGGTCACTCTCACAGTATATACTTGCAGGCTTCGGACGCACTTCTGGCTTTGTTTGTTCTTGTGTTTTGGTTTCGGATTTAAAAAAAAATGAAATGTTGGAAACTTTGTGAGCCGATTTTAATTGGTAAACCAAAACGACCAAGACTTTCAAGAGTAACTGCTGCACATATCGCTCAACTTCTTGCCACGAAGCGGATTCAGGACAAACGGTGCCTAACTGAGCCCGAAGAACGAAGCCTTATAGACCAATCCGTCTGCAACTCATCATTCCCGTGCAGTCTGAACCACTACTCGTTCCAGTTCTCACAGACATTGTAAGGTCCGAGTTTCCTGCAGTACGAGGTTACGACCTCCTACATCCGATCGGCAGTGTTCAGTGACCCCGCTGAAGCAGTCTTCGGGGCCACTTTGACGTGCGTGACGCCATCGCTCACCTGTTCGTATCCATCCTCGCAGACGACCTTGAAGAGTCCCAGCATGTAGGCGACCGCGGTGGCTGGGTCTCGACTCCGAGTCACCAGGCGCACGCAGTTCTGGTTGAACTGCTCTCTCGGGAACACGAACACCGCCTGGCGGACGAACAGCGAACGCGGCGCGGCGCCATCAGCGGTCGCCATGGCTTCGCACCCGTGTATGCGTTGCGTAGTTTTCCTGCGTTTGGAGAGGAGACAGTGAGGGGCGCTATTGCGGAAACCTCCTGTAATGAATTACCCTTTGATCTGTAAGTGGTAATTTGCTAACCGAAAAGTATAAAGTTGGACGCCTTGTAAACTACAAGGTGTGTTTGGCAAACGGCTGTGGCCATGCGACTGACTGTGCTATGGTTTTTTTTATCTTCTGTTATTTTTCTTTGCTTTGTGAAGTATCTCAGTGATCACGTGAATAATGGGAGAGTGTTGGGTGGAGAGGCCACAGCTGGGGAAGTGCAACTGTTACTATGCACCGCTGCGCAGAGGGTAAGGCTCAGAGGCCACAACTGGCACCGTTTCAGGGCACGGATTGACGGATGGTCTCCCTTAGTATGAGACAACAAATGCTCTCGCTTTCAAGAAGAAACATCAGACCTCACTAAGTACGGTGTACCCCACAGAAGACGATTCAGGGCGCCCCTCCCGATATCTCTTTCGCTTGCGCATGCTCCATTCTAATTAAATAGTAAAAATTACAGATTGGGTTTAGCGTATAAAAACCAAGCTATGATCATGCAAGACGCCACAGTGTAGGGCTCCGGACATTGAGACGACCTGGTGTTTTTCAACGTGCGCTAACGTCACACAATACACGGGCCTCTACCCCTTCGCCTCCATCGGTATGTGACCTTCGCGACAGGAATCAAACCGGCAACCTTCGGGGCTGCAGCCGAGCAGCCTAACCGCTACACCACCGCGGCGGACCCTCCGCTCTAATAATGAACGGTGAATTTCCACAAAAGTGTGCTGTTTCATTCTAGCCCTAAACTACTTCCCTTTGTACTGTCTCGGTAAAATACGCCGCCATATAGAGCTTCGAGAGATTTTCCCGATGTCGTGACGTGTAGCCAAGCGTAGTGAACGAGGCAGGTAGGCTTACTCGGCTAAAAAAATTTCATAGCGAACAGGTGCTGCTATGAGCCGATACGGTAGGCCACAAACACAACTATGCTTTGACTCTGCTGTCGATGGCCCAAATTCTAGCGCAATAATAAAAATCCGTAGGCGATTTAGCTGGAAATAATAAATGTAGTATTATTTTTAATTACTGTGTACCGTGACAACTAAAACTAGTTAACAGTCAGCCCGTTACTCCTAAACTATTGTGTGCACACGTAGACGGGAGCAAAGAGTCACACGGTGCGTCTGTCTCTGCGTTGCGTTCTACGTCCTTCACGAGATACAGTTTACCAGTAATGACCAACCAACAAGCCCAAGTTGAAATCCTTCTAAATTTAGCCCAGTTTAATTAAAGCAGGCTAAAAGTCGGCTGTTCGAGCAGGGCCGGCAATGGGGAGCAGTTTTCACTACTATACATTACGGCCCAAACGCGACAAATGCTAACGCAAACTTCACGCCAGTAGACAGTCACACCTTTCAGTTAGCGTGCACGGGGTTAATGGAATGGCGGTACCGTGCAGCAAAGGAGGTAGAATTAACTTGAAGGAGGTTAACTAATTGGGGGCTAAAGTCAAGGCACGAGTGAAAATTAAACCCCTCACTGCAAAGTACCAGTCCTCAACTTCACTATTTAAAGGGAAAAAAAGATTTATCTAGTTTTTGATTCACTAAGCATTACGACTAAGAGGCGTCAGTCGCTTCCCGCTTCAAAGGGTACAGCCATATCAATCCATCCATCCATTTATGGCAGACGAGACGGTGATGTCGCGGGCGTTTACGTCAGCGTCGCAGAGCGTGAAGACACGTTCATTGGTTTATGACCACCGAGATACCGAACTGCGTCGCAGTTTTAGCACCGTGTGACAGCTTCGGAACACGGCTACAAGGAGCCGCTGCATCGCTGGAATGACCGAATACCGAGAGTTTTCGCTGGCTATCCCGCTTCCAAGGACACGTCACGTATCGCTATTCATGCCTCACACAACACCGCTAAGACTTGGACGTCGCCCATAGCCTGGTGACATCTATGGGACACCGGGTACTGACCTCGAAGGAAGGTTCTGTCGACGTGTCGCGCTCAGGAACAGACCACCCAAGAACAAGCCGGTGGTCCAAGCGGATGAGCCGTCCAAGGTCCTCGCGTCGAGCGCCAACGAAGACAACGGTTTCGGGCCGAGCTCGAGAAACTAGTGCGCGTGCAGCGTGGAGCACGATCGCGAGCTAACACGAGCGTTTGACGCGTTTGCACGTGCTTTGTTTTTTTTCTGTTTGTTCGTTCGTTCGTTCGTTTGTCTGTTTATTTGTTTGTTTGTTCGTTCTTATAACGTTCGGCCACACAGCCACTCTGGGAGTTGGCCGATATTTCGTAGTTTATTATTTGGCAGATAAAATACTGCTTTCCCGATAATGCTGTACCAACTCGACCACCTCTAGTTTCCGGGTGCCCTATTCGAGATGAGGTTCAGGTGACACCAGAAAAAAAAAACGCCCAGCCACGAGTCCAAATGTTCGGCAGTCACCGTCGTCGGACGGCATTGGAAGTCCGGACGGAAGGCGGCGCCGAGCGTGCAAAGTTCCTCGTTGGCAGGAGGGCGTCGTCTCGACCAACTAGCCAGACGCAAAGGTTCTCGACGGATACGACGCAACCATCGCCTTCGAGATTCGAGGAGGGACGTGCAAGACAGTCCACTTCAAGACCGGCTTGCCAGGAGACCAGTGGCTGGAAGATGCTGTGGAGGGCGGGAAAGCGGGCCCTAAACGTCACCGACGTCCTTCGCTCTGCCGCATCGGAATCTTGAGAATGCCTTTATCGCGAAATGGTTGCTCGACCATTGAAAACGCACAGTCATGGAAAAGCGAGCACAACCCGAAAAAGCGCCGCCTATGGGTGTTCGGGCAGTTGTAAGATATCTCAATGCAGATGCACTCCTTAGTTTTTTTTTCTTTAGAAAAATAACTATTATCTGTCGTTTATTAAAGATGGCGTAATAGTCTAGTTTGTCGTCGCCGTATTTCTTGTTGGAGAGAAACCACACACAGTGCTCCTGCAGGTATAGAAGTTGCCCCATAAGAATCGTCACCCAAGCACTCTGTACTTATAACGGGTGGCCCCGGCGTTCGCTATCACTGCGTTAATGGCTTCAGTTCGTTAATCACAGGTCAGGCTTGGTGTTTGTCACCCGTCTATTCCACGCATTCTCAGCAGTCGTTGTTGTTGTTGTTGTTTCCCTGTGCAAATGGCTCGTACCCAAAGAAGGGGATTGGCCGATTATAAGGTGAATTTGCCCTAAACTTTCAGCATTGCGTCATTCCTACCATTTTTTTGGTAACTTAATTTTGATTTGAAATACCGATATCAAGTTTGCAGAAAAAAAGGAAGAAAAATAGTTAGACAGCAATTTAGCAAGAAAATCGTTTAGTCGCAGTGATGTATTCTTGAACGGCGAATAAAACATCCCTGTGGCTGAAACCCAGTGTAGAGGCTCCAAATGAAAGAAGATCAGGTTGTGATAGTTGCAAGCCCAGTCTTTGAAGAGGTGGTCCTAGTATGCTTTGCCTGAATAAATCGAAACAACGACATAGTAATAAAAAATGACTGATCGTTTCCACTTGATTACAGTAAATGCACATAGGGGAATTCAATATGCCTGATCTATGCAAGTAAAAATTGAGGGAGGTAACGCGGCAACGAAATTTCGTGATGACAACTTTCATCATCCTTGATTTAGTCAGTTCACTGCGCCAGGGAAATAACAAGTGTTTGTACTCTGGAGAAGCCGTCAGTGCAGGGTCAGATAAATTTTGCCTGATTTTAAGTGTGCGAAATCGCACCACCGTAATGTATACTGTATGAAGGAAAATAGGAATAATCGGTGTCGAAAGGGATGCCTTCGCAAGAGAATCAGCTATTTCGTTTAACAACAAACCTTTGTGCCCTGGTGTCCAGATTAAAGGAATACTTCGGAGATGACAGGGGATCAACGATTTAAAAAGTTTCACTATAGGTGAGTGACCAGATGCGGACAGAGAAGAGCACACTGATAATGAATCAGTTATGACTGCTACGACTGGAATGGAAATATTTACCTTTCGCAAAGCTAACATTATTGCCATGAATTCAGCCAGAAAGACAGGAAGAAAGTCCGGTAAGCGAAGTGAAAATGACCAATCAAGTACGGGGCAATATATTCCAACGCCTGATTTTTCATGTGATTGAGATGCGTCCGTTGCTATAATGACATTTGTTGGCAGAGTACTTAAATGGTCCTGCAATAAACCATTTAAAATGCCTGTAGGTAATAGCTTTGCGTGAGTTGGGAAGATATCATGGTAAACAATTTCTGGAGAATTTTGTTGCTCAGTTAAAGGAATCAGATCACGAACGTGTACATTTAGGGGCTCAAGTAACGATTGAACAAATACTATTTGTGGTTTGGTAAATCTGGGCCAATGCACGGAGAAGAATAGGTCAGGATTGGAAATAAAAATAATTTGTTCATTGTTAAACGGTGCTTCATATAGTCGTAAAAAGGTCTGCACAGTAAGAATGTTAAAGCGACATAATAAGGTTAGTATTCGTGCTTCAAGGTATAACACTGCATTTGCAGTATACTTTGGAAGTCCTAAGCAGAGCCGTAAAGCCTCTCTTTCCAACAGAACGAGCGGCCGAAGTTTGTAGGCTGGCACACCAAAAGAAAAGAATGCAGCCAAACTCCAACACAGGTCGGACATACATTTTATATATAATCAAAAGTGCCTTTCTTCTCATACCTGATCTACAACTGCTCAACCTCCGCAATACGCCCTTTGCGCGTACTGCTTTTGTCGCGATGTATTCAATGTGAGGGCGCCAATTTAGATGTTCATTATACATAACTCCAAGATATTTCAATGATTGTACTAGTGGGATATCTTGAAGCTTGTAATTAATAGATATGTGCACGGGATCTTTGATTGGAAAAACGAGAATAGCACATTTACCGGTATTCAGGTTCAACATCAATCCATCCAAGCAATGTTCTATTTTATTAAGGTATGTTTGCAAGATAGTGTAGAGACAGTGGAAGTCATATGCCATAGCAAAAAAAGCAATGTCATCGGCATAAACATAGGTTTTCACATCTGGATGAACGGGAATGGTACTAAGCAATATGTTGAATAAAACCGGGGAAAGTACTGACCCCTGAGGTACACCTCAGGTTTGCTTGTGCTTACAGGAAGAGAAACCGCCTTGATAACAATAGAATTCTCTTCTACTTAAAAATTCCGTCACCCATGCTACTATATAAGGTGGAAGTCCATGACTCCATAACTGATTAGTCAAGATAGAATACTCTACACTATCATATGCTTTACATATGTCTAACGTTACTAAAGTCGCAAAGTGCTTTTTGTGACGGGCAATATGAATACGACTTTCCAGATCTACATGTGCATGCCATATGGAATATCCAGATCTAAAGCCAATTTGGGAAGAACTCAACAGTTGTTTCTCGTTAATAAACCTAATTATACGACCATGAAGTACCCTTTCAATAAGTTTTACTACATTAGATGTTAAGGCTATCGGTCGTATGTTGTCTAAATTATAGCCTGCCCCCTGTTTCTTAAGCAATGGTATAATTTTCGCAATCTTCCATTCAGAAGGGATCCATGCTCTTCCAAGGGAATAATTGACGAGACCTAAGAGATCATTCGGATATTCCCTGTGAAGTATTTTTAGCATTGTATTTGTTATTCCATCGGGGCCTGGTGCTGCATTTGGCAATCTTTCCATAGCCTGATTTAATTCGGAAGTCGATATTTCTGTGTAGTCATAGATGGTTGTTGTGTAAGCCGAATTAGGAAGATGCGTCGAGAACCTGTTTTCTAATTCTTTAGGCAACTGATTCAATGATTCCTGTAGTTCCTGTGAGGTGTAAACTACTGAGTCAACGTTTCCTGGTATAGGGGTCTTCTTCCTACCACGAAGGAAGTTGAATAAAGCACTTTTGTTATTTGATTTAGACAGGTACTCGAAATGTTCTTGGTCATATTGCTCTTTCGCTCGCGATACAGTGCGTTTAAATGTTGCCGCAATGAACTGATAATCCTTCCAATTTTTTTGGACTCTGATTACATATAAGTCTTTTCCATGCAGCTTTTCTTCTTCTATAATCTCGTGTGCACTCATCATTCCACCATCTACTAGGTTGGGCACTTTTGGATGACGACGAAGCAATTACAAATTCTGAAGTGTTCTTGGAGATTTTTAAAGCAGAACAGAGATTTCTGCCGAGGTCTTCATTTTGACCACTGGACACTGCCCTAATGTTGGAACGCAAGCAGTCTTTAAATGTTTTGTAATTGATCAATGTTTTCTCTGTCCTTTCAATAGATTTCACAGCACATGAGATTTCAAAGTATACAGGAAGATGGTCACTGTTTGAAGAGAAATCAATTGTTTTCCAAGACTTTATTGAAACACTTGGGCTGCAAAACGTGAGATCTAATACCGATTGTGTCCGTCCGCGAATAAATGTAGGCTGTCTATCATTTAGGCAGGTAAGATTTTTATTAATCACCCAATCCCACAGAAGAGTACCAGAAGGGTCTGTTCGAAATCCCCATGAAACATGATGTGCGTTGAAATCACCAGTCAGAAGGAAATCATTCTTGCAATTAGCTAAGGAAGTATCTAATTGTTGAGTATTATGCAAACCCGTTGGAAAATATGCGTTTATAAGTGAAAAAGGGTGGTGCCCTGGCAGACAGAGGTCTATTGCCAAAATTTCACAGTCTGTGGACATAAGCTGGAAAGCTATGCTCGCTGTGCGGCAAAATTTATTCGAGACGTATAATTATTCCACCTCCTAGTGATGGACGGTCTAACCGAGATGCTCTAAAATTGTTTAAATGATAATTCTTAACAGGGTTAAGCCAGGTTTCCTGTAATAAGATTATATCCAGATATAACTGATTAATTAAGCAAAGTAAGTCAGTAGAAGCAGAAATCAAAGACCTACAATTCCACTGTAGTACTTTCAAGGTATCTATGTTGATGAGCGAAACACTTCAGCAACGGCAGCTTCTAAAATACTCTCCTTAAAAAGTGCACTGGCATTTTCGCTGCCCTTTTTGGGTTCTGTGTTTGGGCAAGGAGATTTTAATGGAGATCCAGTGCACTTCTGACGCCTGAAATCTTGGCATACGTCCATTTCATTCTGATCCTCCACGTGGGTCGACGTAGAAGGTACGGACAATATTGGGGTTTTCTCCTCTCGGGATTGTCGCTGTGGGGCTAAATTCGGTATCTCTTCCACTGTACAAGGTGCCGACTTGGCTATCGGTACTGCTATTGCAGAAGCCAGCTGTGTCATTTGTGAGCAAAACACTTGAGAGATGCACTCACTCACGCTCGTAACTATGTGTTCCAGCGCTTTCGACATCGCCTTTTCTACTGCAGCCTCAATAAGATTAAGAATCTTCGTCTCACTTAGTTGTTCGTGCCTCGACGCGACTCCGGCATATCCAAAGGCTCTATCCTTCACGACTGTTATTGCTTCTCGCCGCGAGCAACGACGTCTGTCCATGATTTTTAGAAGTTGCGTTTCATTAGACCTTGCGGTGCAGTTCAGATAATCGGCCGCGTGATTTCCTGCACAGAGGCAGCACTTTTCGGTTTCGGCGTTGCACTCCTTCGATCTCAGCAGTCCACTTGTTTCCTGGAAGAACGACACAATCCACCACGCGGGATCGACCAGGCAATATTGGTTGGTTGTTGTTGTTGTTTGTTGTTGTTTCCCTGTGCAAATGGCTCGTACCCAAAGAAGGGGATTGGCCGATTATAAGGTGAATTTGCCTTAAACTTAGCAATGCGTCATTCCTACAAACTTTTTGTAACCTAATTTCGATTTGAAATACCGATATCAAGTTTGCAGAAAAAAAAGAAGAAAAATTGGTTCTTCTCAGAGTCCTGGCGCAACCCACCACGGGGGATCGGCCATGAAACGGACGGTGCCTCATTTGTGAGGTGGAGTTGTTTTACCGCCCTGACTATTTAGATAACGATGTTTAAACAAAGAACCAATTGGGAAACAATAGACTAAAAATAAAATAGAGGTATTAAAAAGAACGAACAGGCTAATATAATTTGAAATAAAGTGAATTTATGCCTCAGCTTAACATTCTAATAGTTTTGTTGCCTTTAGAAAGTCGCATACGGCCTCGCAATTATTCCTGTGGCTAAATGCCTTGTACGGCGACCGAATTTGAAAAAAAAAAGACTGAGGAGCCTCTGTCATCGAAATGGGCACATCTTTTTGACATGCCTAAGATTTAAAAGTCAAAGAAAAAGACTACTAGAAGAACCCCTACGAAAGTTTGACCTAATCTTGTCACTTCCAGTCATTCTTTCATTTGGCCCCGCCGCGGTGGTCTAGTGGCTAAGGTACTCGGCTGCTGACCCGCATGTCGCGAGTTCAAATCCCGGCTGCGGCGACTACATTTTTGATGGAGGCGGAAATGTTGTAGGCCCGTGTGCTCAGATTTTGATGCGCGTTAAAGAACTCCAGGTGGTCGAAATTTTCGGAGCCCTCCACTACGGCGTCTCTCATAATCATATGGTGGTTTTGGGACGTTAAACACCACATATAAATCAAACAATTCTTTCTTTTGACGCAATCGCATTTGGTTTTAGCCACAGGAATGTTTTCAACGCTGTTACAAATTTTTCACGTGATTCTAAAAGAATGGAATGGTAAACGTAGCTAAATCCAGTTGTTTTAGGCATAGACGTTTGGGTGTCTGTTTGTTTATTATGCCATTTATTTCATTTTTTGGAAACCATACAAGTTTAATTCATTAGCTGCAATACGTAATGAATTCAACTCTTTCTTTCCAGAGCGAAATAGTTTCATAAAGCAAGGCACCATCCCATTGATGGCCTATCCCCCTGGGTGGGATGCGCCAAGCTGTTCAGGAACCAACCGACCAACAACCAACAAACAAACCAATCAGCAATACAATATTGAAACGCATGTTCACCGAGGTAGCTGAACGTTTGTTGTGCATTCTTTCACCACAATGTGGAAGAAATGAATGCTATAGCTACAAATTATGTCACGCAAAGAACGGCAAGCCGATCGAAACTTGCAGCGCGTTTCTCAAGCACAAGAGAAGCACAAAAAGAACATACACTGCACGAGAGTGAACCAACAATAGTCACAGTTCGACACTTATAGCACGCCACTCAAGCACAGCTAGGCACGCACAACGCGAGAGAAAGTGTTTTCCACGCTCGCCGTAACGGCAACAGGTGGCGCTGACTAACGCTCCCACGCTTAAATGCGTATATATACCATATAGAGTGGACGGGGGATGACTGTTATACCATAGCTGAGTGGTAGAGCATTGGACGCGTTATTCGAAAGTCGAAGGTTCGGATACTGCCGGTCATTCTTGTTCGTGTTGCCCTTCACTTGTGGCTTATACCCACTGTAGGGTATTGACCAATAATTGAGTGGTTTTATAAAGTATTATTCTATTTTAGACTAAAGGAACCTAAAATTTGAAAACGTTACAAATTTCAGAGTGAAATTTTGATGATGACTGATCTGTACTTACTATAAAGTTATCTCACGCGAAAAACTAACTTTTTTTCCCAAATCCAAATGTGATGTCCTAACAGCACATTAACTTTTGCGTTTATAGTTGTTTTACTGTACTCCCAGAATTTATTGATCACCTAATGTATTTTTTATGTTTTGTTATGCGTGTCATTTCCGCTTGTGTTCTTTATTTGCTTAATCATTGTAATCAGTGTGTACCCTTATAATGTTACATTGCTTAGAAACTTACAACCTGGATGTACAACCCCCCCCCCCACCTATTTTAATGCCTTCGGGCCCTTAAGGTTGAATAAACGAAATGAAATGAAATCTTTTCGTACACTTCTTTTTTTTCACATTTACGCTAATATTACTTCTAATAATATCCCCTGCGCTTTCTCTGACATTACTGTCCGTTAGTTCTCATTATTAACTGTCACAATAGTTATTTGTGTGTGCGCAGCGCGCTTATTATTTCCCAAGCGTGGCCACATGGAGCGAGCGAAGTGACCTCCGAGCTTTCTGTAACTTCAACGCCCTCTAGCGGCGAAAGGCCAAGACGTGCAGACCGCCGCGATGACGACACAAACGCGGGCTCACGAGACCCCGCCGTGGTGTGACGCGCACGGTGCGACGACCTTTTTAAGGGACTGTCTACTACCCTTCACTGTTTTTCTGTTTCGTGTTGCAATGAAAACAAAAAAAAACGTACTATCTGACGTGTCCAATCTTGTAGCTGTTTCTCTGAAAAGTGTGTAGAGATCTTCAGAACTGAATTTTTTTCCGCCTGCGTTCAGTCTCCTTCATAGAGTTTCTTAATAAACACTAGAGGGAACTCTGGCACTAGTGTCTATGGGAGCTGCAACACACAGTGCTTCAGCGAGGATAGGAATGATGGGTAGTACACACATTTGTCTAATTTTCGTACCTCTGGCCTGCTTCTGGCTCCGTGTGTGTTCGTGTAGCTTGGAGCTGTTTTTTTTCACGAAAACATAAATTAGCGAATGTTGCGCCGTTTGCACTTCACAGCCTTATTCTTTTAGGCTTACCATTTCGAATCAAGTCACTAAGTTTAAAAGGGTTTGCTCTTCCTTTCAAAACAAAACTGAAACACAGCAATAAACGGAGCCGCAAGTACGATTCGCCGCCCGCAAGTATGAAGACTGTGCAAATGTGTGTACTACCCATCATTCCCATGGTCGCTGAACGATCGCAGCGCCAGAGTGCCCTCTGGTTAACTTTGGGAAACTCTATTGTCTCCTTTCATCGGTGAGAAGAATTCCCACAACACTGGTCGGTGGAGGCGACGACGATTGTAGCGCCATTGAAAGTCGAAGACTGAAAACAGGTACGGTTTGTGCGCGCTCCTTGTTTTGTTTAATAATGAAACAACTAATTTAGAGGTCGTTTAATGCATGGAGACATTTGTTTGTTGTAGTTCTTATGAGCAGCTCGCGTTTCTATGCCGTTCGGAGGCACGCACGAACGCAGGCATGCGAACACACCGCCGGCAGCGCCAAGGCGGGAGATAAAAAGCAAAGCGTTGATGCAACCTACGCAAACTGCTTCAAGTGCGTGAAATACTATTTCAAGTTATAGAAGTTTGTTTTTAATTAAAGTGAGTCTACCTGCGCGGAATTTCCTGTCCTGCCAGTAGGCTGAACCACTTTGCAGTTGGGTGACGCTAGGGGTCATTCTTTGTCGACTTTCAACATAGAATTAACATTAAAATACATGTTGTGTAAATCAAAAGCTCGCTCGAGGATGTTGCCGCCGATGTGATGAACGATCTTCTCCTTTTCGCCGCAATCACATTTTTTTCCCCGAGCGGTAGACAGTTCCCTTAAAGCGCACCCTCAGGACACTGCGCGCCATCTATCCATGTAACACCAGAACACGTTGGCGTCACCCATCTCCGAGTACTTCCAGCCATAAATGGCGTACACAAATAGCTCACCGTCGTTAAGCCGGACAACAGGGAGAGAGATAAATAGAGAGGAAAGGCAGGGAGGTTAACAAAGCTTGGCTCGGTTGGCTACCCTAGCGTTTCGCGTTGCGGTGGTAGGGGTCGTAGGTTCGACTCCCGGTCACGGCACTTTTTTTTTCTTTACATCCTGACGAGATGTGTCAGTGAAGCCGTGATGGACACGGCATAAGACACTTTCGTCTCAAAAAGTAACAAAAAAGGGGGGAGGGGCAATGCGGAAAATATCAAATATCTGGTGTTTTACTTCCAAAAACCACGATATATGATTGATGATTGACAGACGCCGTACTGAAGGGCTCCTGATATTTTGAACATCAGTTGTTCTTACAGTATGTGCGAAAAAAATATATAACTTGTAGGAAACAATGTTTCTGGAGTATACTGTGCACGTGAAGTGGTCGTTAAAGTGCCACAAATTCCGGAGTCCTTTACTATAGCATCTCTCACCTAATCATGTCGTGACACGGTCATTACTATACTATTATTGACAGATATTCCTATAACGACAAGATCTGTGTTCAATATTCTGTAAGCAACCCTATGCTTATCTGCGTTAGTGAATGTATCCTACGCGCGCCCATTACCCGCAAAGAGCTGAGAGAGCCAGCTAGCCATCGAACGACACAGAAAATTTATCAGAACGAAAAATTTATTTTCCTCGATGAAGCCGCCCGGCAATCGTCACCACGACACGGAGGCTTCCTTGCCGTCCGCGGTGGGCGGGACGGTAGTGTAAACCACCACTCCAACTTGGACACGTCCCTCCAACTTGGACACGTCACTCCAACTTGGACACGATCTTTGTCTTCGCCGGCCATTGTATACGTAACCGGGGGGCCGCGAATCGGTGCGGTGGAGTAGACGTCACGCTGCGGCAGGCGACCTGCCAGACTGGCCGCACAACTGGACTAGACAGGCCGTGTTGGGCGGGCAGACGTGGACCGGGGAAGCGTCCCTGTTGCTGGCCTCGTGTTGTGGGTGACGGCGTCGCCTCGCAGCACCTTAATCGGGTGGTGGTCCCTGTCGACGGACCTTGCGCGTCCCGGTCCTCTCGCCGATGGTGGCTAGAAGCTCTTCCAGCCACCATAGCCTCGCAGCACTTGAAGAGGGTGGTAGTCGCCGTCGACGGACCTTGCGGGTCCCGGTCCTCTCGCCGATGGTGGCTAGAAGCTCTTCTAGCCACCATAGCCTCGCAGCACTTGAAGCGGGTGGTGGTCGCCGTCGACGGACCTTGCGCGTCCTGGTCCTCTCGCCCATGGTGGCTAGAAGCTCTTCTAGCCACCATAGCCTCGCAGCACTTGAAGCGGGTGGTGGTCGCCGTCGACGGACCTTGCGCGTTTCGATCCTCTCGCCGATGGTGGCTAGAAGCTCTTCTAGCCACCATAGCCTCGCAGCACCTGAAGCGGCTGGTGGTCGCCGTCGACGGACCTTGCGCGTCCCGGTCCTCTCGCCGATGTTCCTGCGAGCGCGCCCTTGTCTCGCCGTGGCTGCACCTGCGTGGTACGAGATGCGTGTGCTCGTATACGTCGGCCCTTGCCTTTCGCGTCTTTACTTCTTAATATTCTGCCTGTTTCTTGAAACTCAGCTGGCTAAGTGGGTGACACATACGGTCCACTTATGACCCGGCACTATAGACGTCGGTGCGACCTCGGCCCCGGCCGACGCATTTAAACGGTACGCGGAATTCGGATAGCGTATATAAGTGACACCGGGTGGTGAAACGTCTGCACGAGGGCTTTCTCTCAACGCGTATTTCCTGGCAACGTTGAAGCCGCGCGCAACAAGGGCTCGCAGATATGATGCTGATGACCTCAGATGAATGGCGCTCACCCACAGAGGAGGGTGGGCCAAGAACCGGGTGGCAGGATACTTAAGTGAAACTTGAATGAAATCAAAGCCGATCTGAATAATTAAGTTTAGAGATAAAACTGCCAATGAACAAAAATGTTTGCTGAGCAAGCAGTCAAACAATCTCTTGTTGCTGACACACATTGCTACGAATTCTAAACTAAAGATCTGAAAAGATTAGAGTTCACTAGCACGCGTAATCTTTTAGTTGCATTGATGTGGTCAAACACAGTTGAGCATATATCTATGTGGCAGTAACCAAATGAAGTGGCGCGCCAAGTGATGACAGTACTGGTAGATTTACTTGTATTCCTAACTTTTGTAATGGGGCTACTAAAGAATCTTTTTCTCCGATAAGAGTAACGTCGAAAGAATAAGAAGAAACGTTCAATTGTTTCAATTTTTATGCAAAAAAATGCACAGCGGTGACGCCTTGAGTCGAGCTTTGTTAAGGTAATAATTTAACTGTGGAACCGTACAGCTTAATCTGGTATACGTGACCATATCGCTCGGTATGAGCGCGTCTTGCATGTTCAGCCTTCTGCTCTTTTTTTTTTGTCGCCTCTAACTTTAGCCCCTGTAGTGTAGAACCTCCCTTCACTCAACGCATCGCCTTCACATGAGAAAATTGATGGGAGCGCCATCTCTAGGCACGGCAAGTCACTGCATATCAGCGATAGTCTGCTGCGACTCTTGAGTGGCGCAGCGTCATTTTCAGCCGAGTGGTGGCGCAGTGCTCAACTCTGTCAAGTGAAGGGTGAAAGTCGAGTCGAGGAGCGTTTGTGAATACGGGGGTAAGAATCAACCAGCTCGCCCAGGTGTCCGTTTTAGCAACCAAGCTGAGCTGACAGTGCTAGTGCAAGATCTTAAGATGGGTTACACACTCGGCCACCGGCTGAGTTAGAAAGGAGTGACCACCTTTTTACTTCAGGCACAGCGCAGGGCACACAACCGCAGCCACTGTTGATTTTAGTCATGGTGGGTGCGACGTACGCCGCTTCAGAAGAGAACCTGCAGCATGACGCATGTCTTCACGGATTGATCCTGAAGTTCGATGCGTAGCTGGCACCACCGGTAGTTTTATACTGCCTACCTGCCTTACTTTGACCATCGGCGCCCTCATACGTCCCAAGCGGCTCGGCCAATGTCAATGCAGAACTGTGTAAGCCACCGAAACGATTGATGGGATTCCAACGGTCATGCACTTTTGAATTGCTGCGAGACAAAACTGTCTCTTGATAACGATCGCGCAGCCGCGACGGGCACGTTTAGCCGTGGCCATCAGCGACGATGACGTATTTGCAGACAAGCTGCAGACAACCGCAAGGTGCAGTCAAGTACACAACCAGAAGCTTTGATTAGTCTTCAAGTGCACCAAATATAAAACTGCTTGATCACCTGACGCCAAACCTGGCGGCAGACGGGCCATCCTTCGGAGGCGCGCCAAGGCCCATGCGCTTGATGGCCGTGATCTTGGCCAGCACCGCCTGCTCGGCTTCGTCCTGCGGGACACCCTTGTACTGGAGCCAGGTTTTGTCCTCGAACACGGCGAAGGCGTACGCAGCCGCCATGTGTATACCCAGGCACCTGCGATTAGCTAACTCCGCCTCGGGAAGGTGCAACAGATTCATGTAGGGGCCGTTCGCACCCAACTTCAGGTACGCCTCGAGAAAATCCTGCACGTAAAGTTCCACCAGACTTGGTCATACCGAAGGGTGGGTGTCCGAATGTCCGGACACACCCTCGATATTCCGATTGTCGTACGACGGTTTACTGTACCTGCAGTATGGCACCCCTGGCGCGCACCTCGGGGATGATGTCCAGGGCCCACGAGTTGCGGCAGCCGAGGAACTTCAGTATGAGGTAGGCGTGCTTCATGCCAGCGAAGCGCCAGCCCTCGGTGACGTACTCCTGCAGCTGCCGCATGGGGCCCTGCGCAATTGTTTGCAGTGAAGGGCAGCAAAAAGATATGTTACACGATCTCTCACTAAAAGGAACCATGCGTTGCATGCGAAACAGCGCACGAGTCTGTTCTGTTCTGGAACGGGAAACGGGCACGGGAAGTTCCGTTCCGTTCACCACGGGCACCTTGCCCACCGTTAACGCGTCCTGCAGCAAGCACTTATATATTACGTCATGTCTCGAACCCTTGTTGCAACACGCCACGCGCGCGAGCCCGTGCGTTCGTTGTGCGTTCGCAGGATCTCGTTCCGCGACGCCATCACGTGAAGGCTGAGACAGGGTAAGGGGCGGAGCTTTCGCCCCTTACGCAGGCCCGAACGCACGTGCCAGCGCTTTCTGACTAGGATACAAGGCGTAATTGGTTAATCGCGCGCATGCGGAATCTCATTTCCTGACGTCATCGCACGATTACAGAGAGCGCGTAAAGGGGACTGGCTAAAGCTGAAGGA
This sequence comes from Rhipicephalus microplus, assembly GCF_013339725.1. Classification (NCBI taxonomy): domain Eukaryota; kingdom Metazoa; phylum Arthropoda; class Arachnida; order Ixodida; family Ixodidae; genus Rhipicephalus; species Rhipicephalus microplus. Next base: position 52,725 of record NW_023611340.1, read on the forward strand.
CAGGCTGGAGGGTCTTACCCAGCACCTTATGGCGCGTTCACTCCGAGCGCGGAGCAGACTTTCAAAGCGATGAGGCAGCGAGAGCGCAGCTGTTCCGACCGACCGCGTCGCCTCCGGCCCGCTCCACAATCCAAGAATCCACGGTGGGCGTGCACCATCTTGCGGCACTACGCGATACAGCACGCGCTCGCGTCTCAGCAAGACTGATTGGCTGCGACCAAAGCGGCCAACTTCTTCCGCCCGAAGAAAGTCGGTCCACCGGACGCGATTCCGACAAACGGACGCAGATTTTCCGCTTTCGCGGATAATCCGCGTCCGCTTTGCGGATCCGCGCTCGGTGTGAACGTGCCTTTACACGGGCTGTAACGCGCTAGCACGTGAGCTTGTTCTGGCAGTGCTTGGGTTAGCTGTTGCGTACGCGCAGTAAAGGTTGTCACACCCCACACCACCGGATAGAGCTCCGCTATAAGCTGCTTCGCAAACCGCCGGAATCGCTCTTGACTCACGTGCACTGAAGCTGCACTGTACAGTCCACGTTGCACCGTCATAAGAGATGGACAAACAACGCTACTTTCATCTTCAGGCCACTCAGGCACACGTGATGCAGGCATCGCCTATAGTACCCTCTATAGAATAGGCGTCAAAAGGGGCATCCATTAAACGGACCTTTCAGCATTGTTTGCCAACACGGGCCGTCACCGTTGAGGACAGACTTAAAACAGCTACCATCGTGCAGACTCTCGTCTAGAACACTCACGACGCGCGCATATCGACAGGATATTTGAGCATGATATTCGCACAGTTCCTCCCTGGTGTAGGTAACATTTTCTAAATGATCCGGGAATATTTCGCGTCTGGCTAAGTCCAACACGATGAAAAAAACGTTCTTCGAAACGGCCTTCAGAGGACAGCGGCATACAATCACTCTGATGTACAGCCAGACGTCGGTGCTCGCAGGGTAGACGCAGTACGCCATCGTTACTTTGCGCTCACACGCTGCAGCCTGGTACAAGCCGATGTTATACTCTGGTAACATATGCTACAGCCCAATACATAATGAAGTAGGACACTCACTTCGAACTGGCTCCCGAGCAGGGTGCGGCAGAGGGCCGCCCTGGTGTGGGGCCATCGCTGGCCGAAGTTGGAGACGGCGTCCGCCTGCGCCTGGTTGTACAGCGGCACGGGAGGGGCCTCCGAGACTCCCTGAAAGAGCTTGACCAGCTCAACGAACCGCATCAGGAACCAGTAGTCACCCAGCGGGTGGCCGGGCACGCACGCCAGTTTGCGCAGCAGCACACCCAGGAGCACGTATGAAGTCGTCCACGGTGGCCGCGGGCTCGGAGTCGTCGTTCAGGGCGCGAAGCTGGCGGCGCACGGAGGCGCCGCTCACGCGGCCCACGTCCACCTCGTCCAGCCAGTTGCCGTCGAGGCAGCTGGCGAGAAGCGCCTGTCAATCAACGCGTGTGCTGTTGCATTCGAGTCGAACTGTAAATTTTGTTACGCTATCCGTATTACCATGCTACGCTATTCCACACTATCCATATTACGCTATCCGTATTCCAACTGTCCGTATTACCGCTATCCATATTACCGCGATCCATATTACCGCGATCCATATTACGCTATCCGTATTACCGTGTTGATTATTTTTCACGTTCTGGGCTGGGACAAGGAAACGAAGAAGAAGAAGAGCGCGAGCGAGGGACGCGGGGACGCTCAACTTCATATATGAGAGGCTGAAGGCTAATAACGAAGAGCAACTTATTGAAAGGGTACTTCATGGTCGTATAATTAGGTTTATTAACGAGAAACTAGTGTTGAGTCCTTCCCAAATTGTCTTTAGATCTGGATATTCCATATGGCATGCACATGTAGATCTGGAAAGTCGTATTCATATTGCCCATCACAAAAAGCACTTTGCGGCTTTAGTAACGTTAGACATATGTAAAGCATATGATAGTGTAGAGTATTCTATCTTGACTAATCAGTTATGGAGTCATGGACTTCCTCCTTATATAGTAGCATTGGTGACGGAATTTTTAAGTAGAAGAGAATTCTATTGTTATCAAGGCGGTTTCTCTTCCTGTAAGCACAAGCAAACCCGAGGTGTACCTCAGGGGTCAGTACTTTCCCCGGTTTTATTCAACATATTGCTTAGTACCATCCCCGTTCATCCAGAAGTGAAAACCTATGTTTATGCCGATGACATTGCTTTCTTTGCTATGGCACATGACTTCCACTGTCTCTACACTATCTTGCAAACATATCTTAATATAATAGAACATTGGTTGGATGGATTGATGTTGAACCTGAATACCGGTAAATGTGCTATTCTCGTTTTTCCAATCAAAGATCCCCTGCACATATCTATTAATTACAAGCTTCAAGATATCCCACAAGTACAATCATTGAAATATCTTGGAGTTATGTATAATGAGCATCTAAATTGGCGCCCTCACATTGAATACATCGCGACAAAAGCAGTACGCGCGATGGGCGTATTGCGGAGGTTGAGCAATTGTAGATCAGGTATGAGAAGAAAGGCACTTTTGATTATATATAAAACGTATGTCCGACCTGTGTTGGAGTTTGGCTGCATTCTTTTTTCTGGTGCGCCAGCCTACAAACTTCGGCCGCTCGTTCTGTTGGAAAGAGAGGCTTTACGGCTCTGCTTAGGACTTCCAAAGTATACTGCAAATGCAGTGTTATACCTTGAAGCACGAATACCAACCTTATTATGTCGCTTTAACATTCTTACTGTGCAGACCTTTTTACGACTATATGAAGCACCGTTTAACCCTGAACAAATTATTTTTATTTCCAATCCTGACCTATTCTTCTCCGTGCATTGGCCCAGATTTACCAAACCACAAATAGTATTTGTTCAATCGTTGCTGGAGCCCCTAAATGTACACGTTCGTGCTCTGATTCCTTTAACTGAGCAACAAAATTCTCCAGAAATTGTTTACCATGATATCTTCCCAACTCACGCAAAGCTATTACCTACAGGCATTTTAAATGGTTTATTGCAGGACCATTTAAGTACTCTGCCAACAAATGTCATTATAGCAACGAACGCATCTCAATCACATGAAAAATTAGGCATTGGAATATATTGCCCCGTACTTGATTGGTCATTTTCACTTCGCTTACCGGACTTTCTTCCTGTCTTTCTGGCTGAATTCATGGCAATAATGTTAGCTTTGCGAAAGGTAAATATTTCCATTCCAGTTGTAGCAGTCATAACTGATTCATTATCAGTGTGCTCTTCTCTGTCCGCATCTGGTCACTCACCTATAGTTAAACTTTTTAAATCGTTGATCCCCTGTCATCTCCGAAGTATTCATTTAATCTGGACACCAGGGCACAAAGGTTTGTTGTTAAACGAAATAGCTGATTCTCTTGCGAAGGCATCCCTTTCGACACCAATTATTCCTATTTTCCCTCATACAGTATACATTACGGTGGCGCGATTTCGCACACTTAAAATCAGGCAAAATTTATCTGACCCTGCACTGACGGCTTCTCTAGAGTACAAACACTTGTTATTTCTCTGGCGCAGTGAACTGACTAAATCAAGGATGATGGAAATTGTAATCACGAAATTTCGTTGCCGCGTTACCTCCCTCAATTTTTACTTGCATAGATCAGGCATATTGAATTCCCCTATGTGCATTTACTGTAATCAAGAGGAAACGATCAGTCATTTTTTATTACATTGTCGCCGTTTCGATTTATTCAGGCAAAGCATACTAGCACCACCTCTTCAAAGACTGGGCTTGCAACTATCACAACCTGATCTTCTTTCATTTGGAGCCTCTACACTGGGTTTCAGCCACAGGGATGTTTTATTCGCCGTTAAAGAATACATCACTGCGACTAAACGATTTTCTTGCTAAATTGCTGTCTCACTATTTTTCTTATTTTTTTTTCTGCAAACTTGATATCGGTATTTCAAATCAAAATTAAGTTACAAAAAAAATTGTAGGAATGACGCAATGCTGAAAGTTTAGGGCAAATTCACCTTATAATCGGCCAATCCCCTTCTTTGGGTACGAGCCATTTGCACAGGAAAACAACAACAACAACAACAACGCTCAAGTGACAGCAGAGCGCTTCCGAACGCAGTTAAATAAACAAGTATTTTTTCCCTTATACCTTAAAGACGGAGTTGAGTCTGATCGCAGTGTCTGGAACGCCATCGTCTAAATATTGGTGCCGAAGAACCGGGATTGAAAACCAGGACCCTACGGACGGCTACCAGTCAACTGCAGCGGCATGGAGCGACTGAAGTCGAAGCGGACGTCGCGGCGAGCACAGAACACGAGGATTATAAACGAGGCAAGTGAGCTCCTGGCTAACGACTCTGCCTCCTATGACCAGCTCAACTTCATATATGAGAGGCTGAAGGCTAATAACGAAGAGCTTAAAAACCTGAACAACGAGATTGACCCGCATATACCTGAAGAGGAGTTCGAGGTCGAGTATAACGCTGTCTTACAATACGAGGACGTTGCTACGCGCATTCTCGCTGAGATTCTAAGCGAGAAAGATCGCATGCTAAGGACATCGACCGGAACTCAAGAAACAGTTGCCCAGACAGTCGTAGCACCATCAGACGGAACTGGAGTTAAATTGCCTAAACTGACAATAGCTCCTTTTTTGGGAGACCTTGCAAGTGGACCGAATTTTGGGAACAATTTTACCAAATTGTTTATAGTAACAATCGCATCACTGCCACAGAGAAGTTTCATTACCTGCGACTGTATCTTAATGGAGACGCTGCATCAGTAATTGCGGGCCTTCCGACGACAGAAAGTTGCTACAGTGACGCCATCAAAATGCTACAGAAGCGATTTGGGGACAAGACGCGCCTGGAGCAAGAATATTTTGCCAAGCTACGGATGTAAAGCTCTGTCCATTCATCGACTGACACCAAAGCGCTACGCAGCTTGTACGACCAAGTTCTCGTGAATATCTGAGACTTAGAGACTTTGGGTGTGCACAAGTCGTCATTTTCATCAATGCTCTGCGACATCCTACTGCGTGCTCTTCCACGGGATATAGTCGTGCAGTATCATCGATCATGTGCCGTCCAGTTGGCATATGACTCGAGAGCTGAAGGTACACCCGTGGGACTGGACCGTGTGCTCAACTTCCTGTGTATCGAGTTGAAAGCCTGGAGAAGAGTGATTTTAAGGATGCCAAAGGACGAGAACATGGAACACTCCCCGTGGCCAGTCAGTCGGCGTACCCTCGGCGTGGAAAACCAACGTCATCTGTGCTTCACAGCAACTCGGTACGAGAAAAAAAAAGACAACTGCGTATTCTGCTCGTCCAGCCATCATGGATCGGAAGCCTGCACAGCTGACTTGTCACTGACGCAGAAGAAGGAACTGCTTTCCAACGACAAAAGGTGTTTCCGCTGCACCACCAAAGGACATCGGGCACGGGACTGCAAAAAAAAGGATTTATTGCTCCAAATGCCAAGCTCGACACGCTACAAGCATGTGCGATCCCGATAGGTGTTCGCGAAAGTCAGACTATGCTAACAATAACTACAAAAAAAACTACGACAGTCTGTGCATCACTTAGAAGAAGACCCATCAAGGAAGACTCTACCACTTCCGTGTTTCTTCAGACTTTCAGAACATGGGCCATGAATGATGACACCTGCCACTACATACGAGGCGTTTTCGATGGTGGCAGTCAGAAGACTTTCGTAACTGAAGATCTGTCCAAGCACCTCAAGCTGAAAAGCGTGGGAGCAACTCAAATAGCCTTCAATACTTTCTCAAATACATCGGACCAAGAGGGTAAGAGGCGTCGCATAGTAGAACTACGACTGCGAAGCCAGTTTTCCGACGCGGAAATAGTCTTAACTGCAATAGAGATCCCAAGCATCTGCCAAGACATCACAGAGACTGCAATGGACGTAGCCTCGTTGCGTCTTTCAAGAAGCTGGGAAACGATGTTGCCGATGAGCTCCAACATCCATCTATCATAACTAAGAGTGGCATCAGTGTACATATCGGGTCCGATCAGATGTGGAAAGTGTTGACCGGCGAAGTTTCACGGTGCGAAGGCAACGAATCATTGATCGCACTGAACTCCAAGCTTGGATGGACCTTCCAGGGAAGCACATCGCACTTGGTGTCCCACCCAACTACTTCACAAATGATGGTGTGCGTGCTAAAAGCCCAAGCTACCGATTCTGACGAGATATTGCGCTCCTTTTGGGAACTTGAAAACATAGGAATTATGGACGCGATAAACAAGCCACCTGAAATGAGCGACACCATGAGGCATTTTGAGCAAACGATTAGCTTCAAAAACGGAAGATATGAAGTGACCCTCCCTTGGAAGGATAATTTCAAGCTTGCAAGCAACAGGCAAGTAGCCGTTACTCGACTGGACAAGCTTGTCAACCGTCTCAACTCCAGAAAAGGACTGCTCGAAACGTATGACCGTACCATAAGGGAGTACTTGAGGGCAGGACACGCCAAAGTAGTCAGTGACGTACCTGCAGAGGTGACGAACTTATATTACATGCCGCACAAAGAAGTCATGCGTGAACAAGCACTGACGACGAAAATGAGAGAGTTGTTTGACGCTTCGTCACATGCCAAAGGATGCAAGTCCCTTAATGACTGCCTTCAAAAGGGTGACAACTTATACCAAGACCTCGTGCAAATTCTGCTACGCTTCAGAACGCACCCAGTGGCAGTTATCGCGGAAATAGAAAAGGCATTCCCTCACATTGCGATTAGGGAGGACGACAGAGACGCTTTCCGCTTTCTCTGGTTTGCAGAAGGAGATTTATCCAAGGGCAAGCTGCAAGAGTGGAGGATGACACGAGTGCCTTTTGGAGCTACATGTAGCCCATTTTTGCTCACAGCTACTATTCTCTACCACGTGAAAAGAGCACCGGCTGTCATGGCCCAAACAACGCAAACTCTTGCCGAGTCGTTTTACGTGGATGACTCAGTCACTGGTGCCGACACAGAAGAGGAAGCCGCTAAGCTATGCCGAGAAGCACGCACAATAATGAAATCGGCCGGCATGACATTGCGAAAATGGACAACAAATTCAGCAAATTTGATGCGCACGCTTGAAAATCAAGTGGAATCTACTAGTAATGAGATGGTCGTTCTTTACGAGACGTCGGTCAAGGTCCTGGGTTTGGTTTGGAATCCTGCAAAGAATGAATTCAACTTTTCGATTGAAAACCTACTCCGGTTTTTAACAGCACAGACGGGTACAAAACGATTTGTCTTGCAGTCAGCATCAAGAATATTTGACCCGTTGGGATTTGTAGGACCATATACTATTGCCATACGAATATTGTTTCAGAGACCGTGCATACGAGGAATTGGCTGGGATGAAGTCCTACCCAATGACCTGCAAAAAAAATGGAATGATTGGGTCATCCAGCTGCCGCAACTGCAAGACGTCGTCGTTCCTCGCTATCTGGGCGGCGGAGCAAGGAAGACCAATGTGCTTCAAGTACATGTTTTCTGCGATGCCATTCCAGCGGCATACGGAACAGCGATATGCGTCGTATCAAGTCCTGAGAAGCCGATACTGTTGATTGCGAAGTCCCGTGTAGCACCCATTAAGGAGACAACGCTGCCGCGATTGGAGCTGCTGGCTGCCTTAATCGGCTAAAGAATGTTGGCATACGTGAAAAGGGCTTTGAGGAATGTTCAAGTTGACTACACGATGTGGACAGATTCCGCCATTGTGTTGTCATGGATAAAAGGTGACGTCAAAAAGTGGAAACAGTTCATAGCCAACAGAGTCAATGAAATAAGGTGCACTACAGATCCATCAAAGTGGAGATACTGTCCTGGAACGGACAACCCGGCTGACCTACTCACACGTGGCGCGACGCTTGAAAGACTGATGTGCAGCTCGAAATGGTGGCATGGTCCCGAGTGGCTAACTAAGCCGATGTCTGAATGGCCCCTACAGTTCTGTGAACTAGACATAGCGGAAGCCACCCAAGGTGAAGTTACAACAGTCCACGTCGCACTCATGACACGCTTCTCAGTTCCGATAATTGATATTCAATGGTACAGCAGGCTTCAACAGCTACTCAGAGTCACTGCGTGGATTTTCAGATTTACTGACCGATGCAGAAAAAGAAGTAATCATACAGGACATCTCGTGGCAACAGAAATCCTGAACGCTGAACAGTATTGGATAAAATGTACACAAGAGCAAGGCTTTGTTGAAGAACTCACCACTTTGACCAACGGCCAATCAGTCGAGTCTACATCTCGAATCGCTGAACTACGCCCTTACATAGACAAAGACGGAATTCTTCGGGTTGGAGGCCGTTTATCCCTCATGCATTCCACACAAGATGTCAAGCACCCAATCATAATGCCGTCAAGTCACCACTTTTTGACACTTTTGGCAAACAGAGCCCATCTTCAAGTCTTACATGGAGGAGTTAGAGATACACTTACGCAGCTTCGGGAACGCTACTGGATTTGTCGAGCTCGCTCTTTGGTAAAAGGAGTGCTGCATGGTTGCAATATATGCAAGCGTTTCAGTGCGGGCCCAGGAACTGCTGAGACTGCTCCGTTAACAAGTCATCGAGTGACACCAACGAACCCGTTCGAAGTTGTAGGAGTCGACTTCGCGGGCCCTCTGTATGCACACACGGAGAAAGGGGACACGAAGTGCTACGTTGCACTTTTTGCGTGCGCCGTATCTAGAGCCGTGCATCTCGAGCTTGTCTCGGAAATGACATCCGAGGCTTTCCTGCTGTGCCTACGACGATTTGCAGCTCGGAGAGGATTACCTAGGGTGATCTACTCTGACAACGCACGAAGCTTTTACAAGACATTGGCAGACATAAAGCGGCTAAACCGAATGTTCTCTGAAGAGGACGTCGCTGGTCACCTCAACACCAACGGCATTTCGTTGAAGTTTATAGCACCAAATGCTCCTTGGTGGGGTGGACGGTGGGAGACAGATGCAGGAGAACCTTGCCCTTTGACGCCAGCCGAACTTCTCCTTGGACGAAAATTGACTTCCATACCGTATGCGACCGCTGACGAAGTCAACAGTAATTCCAAACGATCAGACGCCATACGCAGACACAACTACAGGAAGCTGCTGGTTGTAAGTTTTTGGAAGCGTTGGCAAAAAGAATACCTGTTGCAATTACGATCTGGACACTTTGCCGACACGAAATCAAACACAGCATTGAAGCAAGGGGACATCGTTCTCGTGCATGCGGACAACACTCCACGCCAGCTATGGAAGCTTGCAAGGGTCACAGAAGTGTACCGCAGTGCAGACGGTGTCATTCGTTCTTTCAAGATCAAGTTGCAAGGTGGTCACCTTGCGATCAGGCCGATACAAAGACTGTACCCACTTGAACAATGTGTTTAACTTTGCGCGGCCGGGAATGTTGATTATTTTTCACGTTCTGGGCTGGGACAAGGAAACGAAGAAGAAGAAGAAGAGCGCGAGCGAGGGACGCGGGGACGCTCAAGTGACAGCAGAGCACTTCCGAACACATTTATTAAACAAGTATTTTTGCCTTATACCTTAAAGACGGAGTTGAGTCTGATCGCAGTGTCTGGAACGCCATCGTCTAAACAACCGCTATTCGTATTATTGCTTGCGGTGGTCGGCAGCTCATCAAAGGGCACGAGTTCGACCCCCAACCGCACCGTTCGCTAACCGATGGAGGCGAAATTCTAGAGGCCCCTGTTCTGTGCAATGTCGGCGCGCGTAGAGAACACCAGAAGGTTGAACAAGCTGCCCACCTATACATTGGTGTTCGGCGTTCAACGCTGTATAGCGGGCGCACTTGCATTGTATAAAATAGGAGGTCTATTCGATTTTCCTTGCACTGCCCACACTAGTTCTGAGTATAGTGTCGTGGTGGAGCTGTGAGCGCGCAGCACTGGTCCAGCAGGCGCAGGTGCAGCCATGACACTACAGCGCAGCTGTGTATTGGCAGGGCTTCCAGATAAAAGAGTAGACCATTGTGAACTTCGAAAGTGGATTTGAATTGGTAAGCGTGACAGGTTATTAAAGCATTGACGTGAAGCTCTTGCACATTCGCTCAATCAGGACCAACGGAGCTCTAAGGAAGCAGAAAGAACAAAACGTAAGACACCTCCGTCTGCTACCCATCGTTCTTGTGCTGTCCGAAGCGCCACTCGTCTACAGCTTCTGTGCATGGCCTCTCGGAGGCCAAGAGATTTTCCTTTTTGCACGAAACTATGGCCCTTCACTACCGACCATCAGCTTTTATTGACCCTGCTCAAAGAGTCTTCAGGGCCTCTATAGACGCGGGGCGTGCATGACGCACTGGCTCAACTCTTTGTATCCGTCCTCGAAAACGAACTTGAAGAATCCCAGCAGACAGGCGACCGCGGTGGCCGGGTCTCGGCCCCGGGTCACCAGGCGCACGTAGTTCGGGTCGAACTGCTCTCTCGGGAACACGAACACCGTCTGGCGGATGATCACCGGACCCTGCGGGGCGTCGTCGGCGGTTCCCATGGCTTCGCTCCTGCGTATGCGTTGAGTAGTTTTTCTGCGTTAAAGAACGTGACACCGGGGGACAGACAGACAGACAGACAGACAGACCAGATAGAGAGATAGATAGATAGATAGATAGATAGATAGATAGATAGATAGATAGATAGATAGGATAGATAGATAGATAGATAGATAGATAGATAGATAGAGATAGATAGATAGGGATATAGATAGACGGATAGACGGATAGATAGATAGATAGATAGAATAGACAGACAGACAGACAGACAGACAGACAGACAGACAGACAGACAGACAGACAGACAGACAGACAGACAGACAGACAGACAGACAGATAGATAGATAGATAGATAGATAGATAGATAGATAGATAGATAGATAGATAGATAGATAGATAGATAGATAGATAGATAGATAGATGATAGATAGGATAGACGGACGGACGGACGGAAATGAACTTTATGGGATCCTGAGGAGCTTTCGCGGGAACCCCTATCGGGTTCCCGGGGGAGAGAGAAAAAAAAATATCAGAAAGGTAGGGAGGTTAACTAGACTAAGTCCAGTTCGGTTTGGTGGGGGGTCAAGTAAATATCTATTGATCTGTAATTTGTTAGAGGTAATTACACTAGGCCGCCAACGCAAGTGCACGCCTTTACTCCCCAACGCAATAGCGAAATTATCCCTATACGATCTAGATCTAATTAAGCATACTCAACGTTAAGTAATTATGAGAATTATAGTTAACATTAGGTTAATATTGAGTTAATTAGCTATAGTTAACAGTCAGCCTGGTACTCGTAAACTGTTGCGCGTAACAGACGTAGACGAGAGCACAGAGACAACCGGAGAGCGAGTCTCTGCGTTTTTCTCTCCGTCAAGCGCAACAGCGCACGAGTAATAACAAACACAAACCAGCAATTGCCCTATAGTTGATACCCCTCTAATGTGAGAACACTTTAACCAACGCAGATAACAGTGGCCTCTTTTAGCACAGCCGGTGATGGCGAGCCTTCTCCACTATGCATACTGTGAGCGCGACAAGCGAATGACTCTTTATTCTCTTTGTAATCATCATCACCTGTACATCTTCTTCATCTAAAAATATCATCATCCGCGTGATTTGGCTCGAGCCTGGCCGAATAAACCGGTTCCTCACAAGTGGCGGAGGTGCTGGGTAAAGCCGGTCTACAGCTTAACACCAAGAAATGTACCTTTGCTAGCAAGACAATCAAGGTTCTCGGCCACCTTGTCAGCAAAGAAGGAATTCGGCCCGACCCCGAGAAGCTTGCCGGCGCATTACAGAGACCAAAGGGCATAACTTTGAAGTGATAAAGCCCGTCAGGAGTGACGAATGCGGTCTTCTCACGGTCCATCTCATCCACAGCGATCTGCCAATAGCCAGATCGAAGGTCGATAGTGGAAAAATACTTAGCACCGTAAAGGCAGTCTAAGGCATCGTCAATTCTAGGCAACGGATAAACATCTTTCTTCGTAATTTTGTTGAGATGCCTATAATCTACACAAAAGCGCCATGTTCCATCCTTCTTTCTAATCAGGACGACAGGGGAAGCCCAGGGGCTACAAGAGGGTTCGATTATGTCCTTTGCAAGCATATTTTCGACTTCCTGTTGTATGACTGTGCGCTCGGACGCGGAAACACGGTATGGACGTCGGTGAATGGGACTCGCGTCACCGGTATTGATGAGATGAGTAACAACACTCGTTCGGCTTAAAGCCGTGCTGGCGAAGTCGAAAATGTCACTATAGGACTCCAGGACGTGACGAAGGGCTTCGGCTTGATCAGGAGTGAGGTCTGATGGTACCATGTGGTCAACGTCGACGCCCGATGAACGTGTTAGAGTTGGTTCATTGTCTGAGGTGCAGCAATCATCCACTCTGAAGGGTTCAACAGTATGGTCTTGTAGAGCAGTAATTTCGACCTTGTGGAAGAATTTGGGCAGTGAGGGCAAAATTGACAATAGGAAGACATGTGCGGTTTCCAACGATTGTCAAAATGGTGTGCGGAACAGCGACGCCATGCGTAAGCATCACGGCATGATTTGGTGCCACCATGTAATCGCCGTCAGGTACAGGTGGTGTAGAGAAGAGGTCGATATGTGTGACACAGTTAGGCGGAAGGCGTGCGAAATCAATGCAGCAAAGGCGACTTTGAGGTGGGTTGGTCAGATCAGCAAGTAGAGGCATTTCAAGGTCAAGACAGCCGGCTGAACAATCTATACGGGCCGAGTGAGCGATTAGAAAATCCATGCCTAGAATTACTTCTTGAGGGCAATTTTCTAGAACGGTGAAAAGAACAGCAGTGCTTCTATCGGCGATAGTCACACGGGCAGAGCACATGCCAATAATCGCGGCAGTTCCCCCGTCGGCGACTCGAACGGCTCGGTTCAAGGCGGGTGTGACAACTTTCTTTAGGCGGCGACGAAGAGCAGCACTCATTATGGACACATGCGCGCCGGTATCGATCAATGCGCGCACAGGTACATTGTCTAATGTAAAGTTCAACAGATTCCGGGTCGTCGGTAATGTTACACGAGGATTTCTTGCAGAGGTATCGTCAATGCAGCTTCACCTCCAGAAGCTGCACTGCCTAGTTTTCCGGTCGGGGGCGCTGCGAATAGGTCGGAGATGCAAAACGGCGTTGTGGGGGCGAACGAGATTGACGGCGAGCAGGGGATGGTGAGCGGGCGTAGCGAGGTCTCGTCAGAGGTGCGGCAGAATCAGAAGATGTGGTCGGCATAGGGGAACCAAAATCAAATATTGAGGACGACTGGTGGTCAGAAGTGGCTTGGGTAGGAGGCCCATAGCGTGCCGGCGGAGCCCAGTGATTGCGGCAATGGCGAGCAATAGGACCGACACGTCGGCAGTTGAAGCAGATGGGCTTGTCGTCCGGTGTACGCCATTCGGACAAATTGCGCTGTCGAGAGTAGTTGGACCCAAATCGAGGAGCAGATGGACGACGATAAAAGGCTCGGCAGAGTAGACTGGTTGAATGGGGTGTAGGCCGACGTTCGATAATTCTTGACGAACGACGGCTTGTATCAGTGAGATCGTGGTCGGTGAAGGATCAGGCGTTGGAAATGGAGTGGCTACTGGTTGGGCTGCCTCGACCTCACGACGAATGATGCGGGTGAGGTTGTCACATCGGGGAACTGGGCGGATGGTGTCATCACAAGAGGAAGTAGCAGCTGTGTTCGGCAGGCGCGTGATGCCGTGGGTGACGCGGCGGGCTTTAGCCTGTTCTAAACGGCGGCACTCTGTCAGGATCGTGTCGATTCTCGTGGCATTATTAAAAACCAGCAGGTTGAAGGCATCGTCAGCAATCCCTTTGAGGACATGGTTAACTTTTTCTTCTTCTGACATGCGCTGGTCGACCTTGCTACAAAGCGCCAAGACGTCAAGAATGTATGAGACGTACGATTCAGTAGACGTCTGGGCGCGAGTGGCGAGAGTCTTCTTGGCAGCGAGCTGACGACCAGATGAATCACCGAAAAGATCACGGATCTTCGATAAGTACGTCGCCTCCTGTGTCCATTGCCAACGGCGAAAACGACCGACAACTGCTCCGGCTGGCTTAATGCAACCTCTTCCTTGTCCCGCCTCACCTTTTGAAGTCGTTGGAATCGATTTGTATGGCCCTCTTCCTATATCATCCAATGGGAATCGCTGAATTGTCACGGCAGTCGGCCACCTTACCCGCTACGCAGTAACAGCTTCTATACCATGTGGGACTGCCACTGAGATCGCCGATTTCTTTCTTCGCCACATCTTTTTGCGTCAAAGAGCTCCACGCATTCTCCTCAGTGATCGTGGCAAAGTCTTCCTATCTTCCATTCTCGAGCAAGTTTTGCGTGCCTCGAACACTGTTCACAAGACCACTTCTAGCTACCACCCGCAGACCAACGGATTGACTGAACGGTTTCATCGGACCCTATCGGACATGATCGCCATGTACATTCACCCCAACCACACGAACTGGGATGCAATTCTACCCTTCGTGACATTCGCCTATAATACGGCTGCTCAACGCACTACCGGCTTTTCTCCATTTTTTCTCGTCCATGGTCGCTCGCCGAGTTTCGCTCTGGATGTCTCTTTCCTTTCGGCCCCTACACCCTCGACGGCTCCTTTCTCTGAAGAATTCCTATCTCGTCTCGCACACTGCCGTCACCAGGCCCGTGTTAACACCGGCCTCTCTCAAGACACTCGGAAATCTCGCTGCGACTCGTCTCGCCGTGTTGTGAGTTTTTCCCCTGGTGACGAAGTTCTTCTATGGACTCCACTACGCGTCCCCGGCCTATGCGACAAATTCCTCTGTCACTTCATTGGGCCGTACACGGTGGTCGAACAGACATCTCCTGTCAATTACCGCGTTTATCCTCTTAGCGCTAGTCCTGATCATCGTTGCCGAGGAACAGAGATAGTGCACGTATCTCGTTTAAAGCCTTATGCGCGACGCATTTCATAATACTGTCAAGCGACCAGGCGGCCGCTTTCACCGCGCGGGGGAATTAGTGTGAGCGCGACAAGCGAATGACTCTTTATTTTCTTTGTAATCATCATCACCTGTACATCTTCTACATCTAAAAATATCATCATCCGCGTGATTTGGCTCGAGCCTGGCCGAATAAACCGGTTCCTCACAATACCATTAACCCTTGCCCAAACGCGACAAACGCTAAACGCAAGGCCTCGCGTCGGCGTACGTCGCGAATCGTCGCACGGTGGCGCGCACTTGACATTAAACGAGGAGTAACTGTATGGATGGATTCCTTACGGTAAGCTACCTGAAGATAGCGTATAGAGTGACTCGCGTTAAAAGCGACGTTTCCTGCTATAACGTTACTACGTCCACCAGTAGGAAACCCGCTTTACTCTGACCTGCAGCCTTGCAAGACATCTTGTAAAAAGAACAAACAAATAAAGTAAAAGATATCTTCTTAAAAAGTATAAAAAGACAATAAATAATGTATTAAAACACTACGCGAGCGATCCGCTGGGATCAGAGCCGAAAATAATATTATACTAACAAAGTGATCTTTTGTTTCCATTATGTACGCCAACACAGCAGAGCAAACCTCCCTGTGGCTATAACTTAATTTTAATCCCTCAAAAGGATAAAATTACCGCACTTTAATTTGTAAAAACAAGCTTTTCAATTGGATGCAATATATTTTTGTCCTTCAATAAAAATACTGATGGCAGAATAAAAATGAATGGTCTATTGTTCCAATTTCCTTGCAAAAGAGACATAACGTAGACGCTGTTAGTCCAGCCTTATGTACGCAATAATTCAGATGCGGAATTCTACAACGTAATCTGGTGATTGTAATTTCCAACTGCCGAGATACACGCCACTGTTTATTCCAGTAAAGTCTTAGATGTACAAAGTTTCTGACTTTATCCAATCATAATTTGTCTGTTTCATTGTGCAAACTAGCATTTCTAAATCTTAGTGTTTTTACGTAAGCCAAACCAGTAAAAGAAGGAAGAGGGGTCTGCTTAAAGATGATTTGGCTAACGAGTCTGCGATCTCATTCAGTTAAATGCCGCAGTGACCAGCTACCCTTGGCATTATTAAACTATTTAATATACTCATGAGTGTTAAATTTTTTTGCTGCAGAAAGTGCAGTGAATACTGAGAGAGAATCGGTAAGTATGACTGCTCCTGATTCGCTAGCAGAAAGCTTACAAAGTGCTAAAACTATAGCAAATAATTCAGCAACAAATATAGGAGTATACTCCGGTAATCTAACTGAAAAAAGAAGACTGGTCGAGAGAAGGACAGAAGATGCCCACTCCAGCCCTTCCGTTTAATATGCGTATATGCATACGTCGCAATAACGTTGATTATGGACAGATGAGTCAAGTAATCTTAGAACTGATTATTTAAATATCGAACGAACGTTTGTCTTGCATTAGAAAGGAAACTATCATCAAAATCTACGTGAAGTCTTGAACTGAGCATACCTGTTGAGGTAATCTGATTGGTATTTACATTCAGAGCTTCCAGCTAGCAGCGCTTGAACGAACCTAACCTGAGGGGAGTGTAATCCTGACCATTGCGTTCTGAAGCATGAGCTTGCCTCTCGAATAAAAAACGTAAGAAGCTTGTCTCAGTGGCTAACTGTATATTTTTTTACGAAAGTTTGAACTGTAAGTATTTTAAACCGAGTTCACTAAGCTGGAAGATGCGCTGCCACGCACAAAACATCATTTGCGACAAACTTGGGGCGTCCAAGAAACAAGCGCGAACCTTCTCTTCCCAATCGTATTAGCTGTCCCATTTTATATGTCGTGCTGCCAGAAAATAATACGCACCCGAATTCCACATTGGGCTGCACGTACATCTTGTAAATCATTATCAATGTATTTGTTAGCACTCCTGTTTTTTTTCTGTTTCCTTATTTTCGTAACCACCCGATATATAAGGCGCGCATCAATGCAGGTGCAGCCAACTTCATCTACGTAGCTTTTCCAATTGAATGGTCTGTTATATACGACTTCCACGTATTTAAAAAAAAACATCGACCTGGGGGTTGATCTCGTTACTATACATCGGTGAAATGTTCAACAGGCTCCTAAGAGAGAATGAGAGAAGCGCACTTTTTTTTTACGTTCAATGGCATATATGAATATTTTCAAGCCATGCTTCCAACGTGCTTATGTAATTCTGCACTGCCTCATACAATGAGTGCAGATCAATATTTGTCGCTAAGAAAGCGATATCATCTGCATACACGTAAATTTGAATTTCCCGAAGGGTTGGAATAGAACTTTGCAATATGTTGAATAAAACGGGCGGTAACACTGAGGTAAACCTCGAATCCGCTTATACTTTTTAGAAGAGCATCCACCCAAGAAGCAATAACATTCTGTATATCTCATAAACTCTGTGACACGTGCTGTTACATATCTTGGGAAGCGATAGTCTTGCATCTGCTGTATTAGAAAAGATTATTCCACTTTATCGTACGCCTTGGCTATGTCTAGAATCTCTAGCGCACAGTATACTCGCGCCGACGCCAAGCCAGCTGTATGCGACTTTATAAATACACGTGTGCACACCGAATGGAGTATACCGATCCGAAGCCAACTTGACTAGGGTTAAATATTGAACGTTCATTGATATAGTTCATTGTTCTGGCTTTCGGGGCTCTCTCTGCAAGTTTGACCAGGTTAGACGTAAATGAAATAGGTCTTACGTTGTCCAGGATAAACCCCATTCCCTGTTTTTTTTTTCTTTTAGCACTTGCACTATTTTGGAAAGCTTCCAATCTGCGGGAATCCAAGAATTTTTCATTCATTGAATAATAAACTATATTACGAATTTCATGTTGGAAAATTTCTTATTGCACTTTTTTATCATTGTAGAGGTCACCCCATCAGGTCCAGGAGCAGCAAGATGTAAACACCTCACTACATATGCGCCCGTTCTAGAGATACGTACCTCCTTGAAATTCTCATTTTTTCTTAAGTTCGCTATCGGCTTTGGCATAATTGTCATAAGCTTGTCTTCCAAGCTTTTGGCAACATTTTTCAAGTTATCCAGCGTAAACCCCATTCCCTGTTTTTTTTTCTTTTAGTATTTGAACTATTATGGAAAGCTTCCAATCTGCAGGAATCCAAGAATTTTTTAGTGAATGATTAACCATATTACGAATTTCATGTGGGAATATTTTGTATAGCACTTTTTATCATTGTAGAGGTCACCCCATCAGGTCCAGGAGCAGCAAGATGTAAACACCTCACTACATATCCGCCAGTTCTTCTAGAGATACCTCCTTGAAATCCTCATTTTTTCTTAAATTCGTCATCGGCATTGGCGTAATCGTCATAAGCCTGTCTCCCAAGCCTTTGGCAACATTTTACAAGAATACTGAGAGTTTCGCGAGTAGATGTAATTGCAGAACCAATACTTTCTGACTGTGGAATTATTTTTTTCGCACGCAGAATCCTGCAAAGCACTTTCTTATTTTGGGAAGTTAGGCAAATAAATAAATTAATTCATATCAGAGTCATCTGTTGATTTGCTCACTGTACGTTTCAAATCAGCGCCCACGAATATATGTACACACCAACTTTTGGGGCATTGCTTGATTAACAGCTTTTTTCCAAGCCGCTTTTCGCTTTCTGTACCCCCTGACACATTCTACATTCCACCATGAAGTAAAATATCCTGTTGTGTCCGAGTTGAATTAACGTTGAATTTTTTTATGATCACTTCAATACCGCACACCGACTGATAGACTGATCTCCTTGCATGTCCTCGCAAGAAACTAACGTAGATTTTAAGTATTTTTGTTATTTAAAACAATTTACAATTGAACCAACTTTTCCGGCTAGACCTATTTATTCTCGGGAATTTAATTTTAAAACTAATGGGAAGGTGGTCCATGTTTGTAGCACAATCAAAGATATTCCACGAGGATATACTTAAAGAGAAGTTAGAAAACGTTAAATATATAGTCGATATAGAACTAAATATAACAAATGTAGCAGCATGTGAGTTCAAGCATGAACAGTGGTTATCACGCGTCCATTCCCACAAACGTCCACCACTTACATCAGATCTAAAGCCCCGCGACACGTGGTGTAAATTGAAGTCACCAAACAGTAATATATCTTTTCTGCATGAAGCTAACGTGATTTAAAGGCATCTATAGTGTCCTGAACACCTGCTGAAAAATATGCATTTGCAAAAAAAAAAGAAAAGGCAAGCAGCCTGGTAGTGTTATGCCTACCACCAAAATTTCGCAAGCCGTACACGACGTATTGGCTCAGTGACTAAACTTTGTTGATATTGAGAAAGCGAGACCACCAACTCTACTCGGCCTATCTAACCGGATTAATCGATGATTTTTAGGGGGGGGGGGGGTGTCTACCATTTGCAAGCCAGGTTTTGTTAATAGCAATTATGTCTGGAGGAATTTGCGAAGAAATAATATAGTAAATCTGTAGTTGCCGACCGAATACACCGGCAATTCGGCTGCAGAGTTTTCTTTCAACCTATTTTGATGCTATAGAACTGCAATAGAAGCTGCCTGATCTAGAATATCTTTTTTTTTTCAAGAAATCATTTTTGACGGGTTCTCAAAGAAGTCTTTCTTTCACAGGTTTCTTATTTAGTATTTTGAGTTCCGAGGAGACGTTTTCGAAGGAGAGATCGATAGTGCAGCGGCCACCTTAACGATGGGGGCGGAAATGCTTGACGCCAGTGTGCTTAGATTTAGGTGCACGTTAAAAAAACCCCAGGGGACCGAGCGGAGACAACACTTCGTCCTCTCCGCCACCAGGCACACAGGACCATATTCACCGAGAATATGCATGTAGCAATAATGAATACACCAACTAAAAGGCATAACGTTAACGCGAAATAAACTCTCTGGGCGCTAGCAATTCGGTTTCACTTGACCATTTCGACAATGAGAAAGGCAAAAATCGGAACACTTCGACAGAGAAACAAATAATGCTTTCGCGCGGAAGAAAGCCGTCCGCGTCGGTGGGGCCAACAGCCCGGACGCAACCACAGTTCTGCCGTGCGAGAAAAAAAAAGGACGCTTCGTGCGATGGAGAAAATGCTTGTCAACACAACCTCTAAAAGTGTGAGGCCCACAGTAGAGTACCAAGTGCTCAAACTCGTTAACCACCTTTCATAAACAGACGTTAACTCTGCAGACGTAGTATACTTGTAGACCCACTGACGCCTCAGACCCACGTGACGTGTTTATGCTTTCCCATACTGAGAGTACAAAGCGCTCTAAATCATTAATCACTTTTTCTAAACACGTTAACGCTTGTCTTTCTAAATTGGGACAGGTGATTGCCCTGCCACTCTCTGTTTTTCTCTAAAGCGTCGAACATTTGTTCCAAACACACACACTGTCTTGCATACAGTGACAGCAGCGCAACGTACTTTTAGTGAAGTACACATTACTCCCAATTTTCTTCTAGTTCAAAAAAAAGAGCACATTCATGCTGAGTCATCGATACAGTTATCCTTATGAACGGTGAAGGACGCAAAACCACACGTAGACAAAACAAAGTAAGGGAACTGAGAATACAGCGGCTCGGCGAGTTCGTGCGACACGAGGCGGGTGAGATTTCCACTGAGAAGGTACGCGTGTATTTGCGCTCCCGTCCTTACCCCGATCTTTGCTTCGCGCTGTTAGCGTGCAGCCCTTTTAAGGGATACATATGGCGCCTCAGAGAGGCAGCCGGAAGAAAACACCCCAGCACGATGCTGTCACAAAACGAGCGCTCAAAAAAGGGCGCGCCGCCAAATTCTCGCGACGAACTGCCGAGAGGTCAACGATAAAAAAAAAGAAAACAAGCAACCAAAGACTCCCCGGGCACGTGTGCCTCTCCCCTCTCAGAAGCGTAGGTTCGCCGAAGAACCTCCTCACCCCACATCGGCAGCCGAGCAAGCCCTGGAACTTTCTACATGGAAAGGGGCATGGTGATGCAGGCTTGCGTCATCCGTCGCGGACGGCCCTCGTACCGTCTCACCCTTTCCCCCAGCCTTCACTGCGCATCGCGCCGAAGAAATGATGAGAATTTTCTGGAATCGCGCGCAGAAGTTATTTAACCGAGCAGCGGAAATGGGAGATCAGGAGAAGACGGAATTGAGCGCCAGAGCGCGTAGGGTATTCCGCCGTGTAGTGGGCGAAGGTTTTGTTCGTAGTGACAAAGCAGGAGAAGAAGAAAGTATGTGCCAGAGTGCGTAGGGTGTTCCGTCTTGTGGGCGAAGCCTTTTGTCTTCCTTGACAAAGGAGGAGAAGAAGAGGATTTCCACCTGAGGGGTGACGACTCGAGCTACAGGCAAGAATGTGTGTCTACCGCTATCGAGCGAAGACGCGCGGCAACAGCTGTGAGTGTGAAGCCGACGTGTTTCCGGCGAAGAAGTTTGAAGCTTGGCGGGCGGCCAATTGAAGACGCGAGGTTTCCTGGAAGAGAAACTTCGGGGGCAGCGGAACGACAATAACGGTGGACTTTGAGTGAGTGATTCTCGGAAGAGTATCATCCAGACTTTTGTACCAAGAACTTTGAACTGAATAGGTTTTCTAACTTTTTAGTCTTTAAGTGTCTTGGTTGTTCGATGCATGCGACTGCATTGTAGTGCGTGTTGTTGTCTGTGTCCATTGTTTCGAGAGTGGCTGATTGGACTGTGTAGTAAGTACATTGTTTGCTTGGCAACATACTGTATTCAACTATTGTCGAGTGTGAACACTTGTGTATCGTTTTGATCTGCCATAATTGAGAATATAATTTTGTTTTGTTTATCAACTCTCGGCTCTGACTTGTTCTTTGGGACACAGCCGGCGTCCGCTGGCGCGCCCATAAGGACCACTTCTAAATTGTCCACACTTTCGTGGTGCGGTTCGGGGGGCCGATACAGCGGCCCTTCGAATTAGCCCGGCGATCGCCTCCCGAATTAACGGGACCAGTGACAGATGCCGTCGTGGCAGCCTCGGCATCATCTTCAGTGCCAACACAGCAGCAGCAGGCGCAATCCAAGCCGGCACGCTCCAAGAAAACCCAACCGCAGAAAGTCAACAGCCATCACACTGCCGCCCTCTCCCCGGCTTCGAGCAAAGCGAAGGTGCATACCAGAGCTTCCTCGTATCCTGCCATGGCCGTGAGGGATACCCCTTCCCCCCCCCCCTTGGCAGCAACACCTCCTCACCTCGATCGTCCTTCAACTACTGCGGCCGCCGAGCAAACGGCGTCCGCCCCCAGTGAGCACGGCGTGCCCACAAGCACGTCTCCGCGTTCCGACAGTCCCCACGTCGTCAGCGACCTTCCTCCGAGTGAATGTGCGCGTTACGAAAGACGGCGACGCCAACACGGTCCCGAAGGCGCCACTGCTTCGAACTCCGCCGACACGGTCACCAGCCGTGTGGTAGCATGTGTTACTCAGCTTGCGACTGCTTCTGCGCAGAGCTGATAGACGAGCGGACGAGACGACGGTGAGTTAGGGCAAGGTTTATGTACAGCAAAGAAATAGAGGCGTTACCAATTCGGCACTGGGGCCGACAGCTTCTCTCGCACGCTGTTAACAAGCGCACCGCCGACGAGGTTAGGATGGGCGCCACGAAACTCGCCGCTGCCGAGGACACCGGGCGCGCCGACTGCGAAAGGGCTTGAACCGACGAGAGGCTTCTCTCGCACATAGGTCAACTGCTGGCGACGCGCCGCAGGGCTTTTTTTTTTGTAGGCACCGGGTGGATTTTTTGAGTAACCAAATGTCCAACCAGAAGCGCTGCTGGCCGTGATGTCAGAATCCTCCAATGGGGCCCGCCGCTGCGCGTGGTTGCACCAAGGACGAGGGATGTTGTCACGCATTGCGTCAGACTCGCCAGACTGGAAGGCGCTGATTGCTGAGCGTGGTTCAAGCCAAAAACGAGTGACGTTCCCCCGCATTGCGTAAAACTCGCCAGACTGGAAGGCGCCGATAGCTTCAACGAGCTCGCGGGCTGAGGGAGCTCGCGGTGCGTTGCGCGACCGACCGGCGCCGCCGCTTGATGACGTCGTTGAGTTGGTCGCGTCAGGCGGGCTCGATTGCTGGCCTTGACAAAGATTGCCTTTTTCAGAGGCATTGACGTTCGGTGCGGACTCGCAGGCGTAACAGCGGCCACCATCATCTTTCGGCCCGTCGGGAAGAAGGCCAACTTCCTGGCTGCGTCGAGGGATGCGATCGCCGCCTTCTTTTCGGGGTTTCCAGCCACCCAGCAAGTGCGGGTCAATTTCCGGCGCAACCTCTTTGCTGTCGACCCCCACCCTACCACCGATCCCAACGCCCTACTCCAGGTTGGGACGATCTTCGAAATCAAGGTTCGAGCCAAACAACTCGACCTGAACACCCGTGTTGGCATAGTTTTTGTAATGGTCCCGACGATCCTCTTTGAGGACCTTGCCGACAACATACTGCTTCACCTGTGCCCCTTGCGTCCGGCTTACGCAGAGGCAACTGCCTCACCCTCACCTTCGCTGGGACTACCGTCCCGCCGGACATACTGCTTTACAAGCAAAGGCGCCCTGTTCGACCCCGTCAGGCCCGGCCCCTGCAGTGCTCCCGTTGCGACCGCTTCGGGCACGCAACCGCCACCTGCTCTCGAGACGAACGGTTCCTGCGCTGCGGCATCAAGCACGCCCCAGGGTCGTGTGCAGCACACCCTCGCTGCATAAACTGTCGCGGAAAACATCCAGCCACCGAGCCGCGCTGTCCAGCCCGGAAGCTCCATCACAGGGCCGCGGTCATCATGGCTTCAACCGACGGCACCTTGACTCACCGCCAAGCCCTGCAGCACGCTAGGACCCCTGGCAGCAACGCCTCCATCATCAAGAGTCGCCCCTTCCGAGATGCGCTCGCCGGTACCGGCGACGCGACCTCGGAGGCCGCCCCTCGTCCTACAACGAGTGCGCTCGTCGTCTCCACTACAACGACGATGGCCCCGCCCTCATCCACAGCTCAGCCGGCCCCTACCGTCGTCCGAAAGCGCTCGACGGCGACGCAGACAGCGCGCGCTTTTTCACAACCGCCGGTTCCTGTCGCCGTCCCCAGAAGCACGACGACTGAGCCTGCTACTTCGACCTCGCAGCAACCTGACATCAAAACCAGGAATGACAAGTTGACTGGGCTTGCTACGGGACTTCGAATGACGCTCAGGGCCCTCCCAGTTGGCTCCCACGAGCACAATTTTTGTGTTGTGCCCGTGCTCGCCTTCGAGTCCGTGGCTGATCGGTTTGGCCTCTCGCTGGACGAACCAACTGCACTTCGTGAGTTCTTCCCTGGCCCGTGTTAAAACGTGCGCATCACAGCAACCCCGGCCTTCTTGGTGGTAATCTCAGTCGACTGCGTGTGGCATACGAGTCTTCTTCTTGCGCGCGTGCCACTCCCAGTTCGAATGCGCTTTTCCTTTCCTCTACCTTTCTCTTGCCTCTTTTCTCCTCTCCCTTTAATTCTCATTCCCCCATCACTTGCGCAGAACTATGGAGGTTCCCTCGTTTGAGAGAGGCAGTAACGGAACTGCGCTTATTTCTACCTTCTTTCGCTTTTCAAAGTCACTTCAGAATACAGCATCAACTTAAGCGCCAACTAGCCCCAACAGCGTGTTCTATTATGTCTGCGGCAGCCTGACAAAGGAGATGGTCACCGTTATCAAAATACGTTCTCACCGCTGAAACGGGCAATATTAAGAGCGAAATGGACACTTGCCGAACGGCAAACGTCGATTACTTATCCTGGGCGAGACGAATCCGGAAAACCATGTTCCTACACGCAGCGACCACTTCGCGATGGCAACACTCCCCGATCGCGGACGAACCCGCCGTAATTTCGAACCGTGACGAGCTTTCGAACGTTCATAGGACTACACGAGTGTTCCGGTGTCAATCACAAATGAAAACACGAACGCACGATACTAAGCAACGTCGCTCAACACCATGCCGCAATTATACGATCACTGATCGACGAAGTCGCGCGGTCGCGCCTGCAGCGTTAGCCGCCTTCGTCTAGGGCGAAGTCACGTGACCAAGAATGCCCGCCTCGCCGCCGCGCGAGTGGAGCGCGCGGTGCGGCGAACACTTGACGCGAAAACATTTTCGAGTGAATTTAACGACCTTCACTGCTTCGAAACCTAATACAAACCGCATCCTATCTACGCGCCGTGCAATAATCTGTTCGTCAACGAATACAGGTGATAATTAAGCCAAAATGCTACTCGTGATAAGGTTTCCTCCGTGTGTAGCATTTACAGTTGCGTGAAGCGCGCGAATGCACTGAGAAACAAATGACTGGTATCACTCTAAATAACTGGTGCCGTGCACGGTCTGAAGGGTGGCGTGCGCTAACGGATTAGAACACGTTCGGCTGCCCCGTCGAGTTCTTTCGAAACGTATAGAGCTTTAAACATCAGGAGTGAAGAACGCCTGATGAGTTTACGACGAGACTCGAGGCCTACGGCTATAGGCGCTGCCTGCCGAGACGTTACGCATGGCTAAGCCGCTTCAGACACCGCTGCCTGCCTTTGCCGACATTAATGGGACACAGAGTACTCACTTCGAAGGAAGACTCTCGATGTGCTTGGCTCAGCTAATCCGGACCACCGGGTAGAGACCAGCGGTGCAAGCGGAGAACCGAACGGTCCGGGGTCTTCGCGTCGAATGCCAACGAAGCCAACGGTCCCGCGCCGTGCTTCTGCAGCTAAAGCTGAAGTCACGTGATGTGAGCGAATCGATCACGTGGCATGTGACGTAATTCGAACTCGCTGCAGCATTATTTCACTCGGCCGGGGAGAATTTACGCTACAAGCGAGGATAGCATTGGTATCCAAGGATCCCCGCAGATTCTCTGGCTTCCGCCGTTTCTCGAGTCGATCCGTGTGGGCCGAAACTGGAACAACCGAGGCGGAACAACCAAGGAGGTTTTTGAAAAAAAAAAATGTTGCTGGAGTGCAAAGTATTGCCCCGGAAGGAAGGAAAATAGGGGAAAAGAACGGCAGGGAGGTTAACCAAAAAGTATTGCCCAGGAGTCAAACCATGCCTATGGCAAGATGTCGCCTGCGACGTCCATCTTACTGATAGATAAACTACCAACATTCGGCTACTACAAACGAAAAAAAAAGAGAGAGAGAGTTTTCCCCTCGCACGCCCACGAGTTCAAAGAGGCAACATTTTCCGTTGTGCTCCAACTGCGTCTTAGTGTTACTAGCTTTTCTTAGTAAGCGCATCTAATTGGAGGCGAAGTTCATTGCATAATCAGTCACCCGTACTCGTTTCTGTGTGTTACTTTGTCGGGCACAACTATCTTTTAATACAGAACTAACGCAGCATTTAGGCTAAGATATCAAAGCCACTTAATCGCTAAGTGGGAACTACCAGAAAAGGGCACGTTTCCGACACCCTGGCAGGACAAAATCCGGCTTCACCTTCGCTGGCAAGGCACTGCGGGAGCTTCCACTCCAGCAATTTGTTTTCCAGCCTCCTTGGAAACGACTGATGTAAGGCGACGTATAACGTAATCCGCAGGTTCGCCATTTGGTCCGCCGTGTGAATACGGCTTAATAATGCGCGTGCTGCGTATGAAGCACCATCGCGAGCTAACACGAGCAGGCTGTTCGACAAATTCGCGCGCGCTTTGTGTTTGTCTGCCTGCCTGTTTGTTTGTTTGTTTGTTTGTTTGTTTGTTTGTTTGTTTGTTTGTTTGTTTGTTTGTTTGATTGATTGATTGATTGTTCGCTTGCTTGCTTGCTTGCTTGTTTGCTTGCTTGCTTGCTTGCTTGCTTGCTTGCTTGCTTGCTTGCTTGCTTGTTTGCTTGCTTGTTCGTTTGTGCTTGTTTTGTAGGTCGCGGTGGAACAGTGACTGTGGGGCTCGGCTGCTGATGACCCGAAAATCGCCGCTTCGATCCCGGCCGCGCACCGGTCACATTTGAATGGAGGCGAATCGGTGGAGGCCTGTGTGCTGTGCCATGTCAGTGCACGTCACGTATTTTTTTCTGTTGGTGCACGTTTAACAAAATACATGATCGAAATTTCCGGACCCCATTACGGCTTCTCTGGTAATCGTATCGTAGATATGGGACATCAAACCCCAGTTAGTATTAAGGCCAAACCTCATAAGCGCGAAAATGCACGCGACAGCGACAAGCGACGCGACGTAGATCGGCTTCGCGCGATCAGTCGCTAGCGCAGGCAAACCTCATTCACGCGACAGCTTCGGCGAGCGAATTCCACTGTTGCTGGTATGAGGCCGTCTACTCGCACCAAGAAAACCGCGTAGCGAGCGGTATGCAATTTAAAAATAAGATATATTGTTGCGTAATGAAACGGATAGTGTTTAGTATTGCCTTGCAGCACTTTTTTATATGCACATGCGTAATAAACATGGCGTTATTCCTTGTTGCGCATACGTGACTCGGGCAGGGTCACGTGCACCTATGTAGTCTTTGTTTTTCCGGTATTTCGCTATTGGCTCCTTGAGCCCAGCACTTCCGGGCGATGAGCGATTGTTTCCAAATCTGGAGAACCGAGCGATCGCGCGAAAACGAGCATGCGACACGTCGCGCGAACGCCCTGTTTCGTCGCTCGTCGCTGTCGCGTGCATTTTCGCGCTTATGAGGTTTGGACCTTAGTGTGTTCCTTTAACAGTACGCCATAGGCCCACTGTAGTGGACTTGCCGAGAATTCATGGTTTAATATTCAGTAGGTAACTCGAGTAATGTCAAGGGATAAAAATAAATTACTTAAATAATTAAAAGAATACGAAGTAATATATCGAATGAATACTGTCAATAATGCGCGTTTGGGCTATGAGACTGGCATATTGACACGATCAGGAGAACTTTGAAATATATTTGTTGGATTTAAACGCATTCTGCTTAAAAATATCCATCGAATATTTGTCACGTTTAGACGGTTGAATGGAATTAAAAATTGCATCAAAAGCTTAGCATCTTCTGAGTTCTCCTCGATGGTTGGTCTGTTGGTCCCGCAGTATCTCGTTTTATAACTTAAAACCTTAATATCCTAAATGGGTTTTGAAATAGACAGCTCACGAAAGAATTCATTGGTGTAAGCGAGGTTAAAAGGAGTAATGATAAACAAATGTTGTTTTAAAAAAGAAACTGAACTGGAGTAATCGTCACATTCAGTTTTTTTGTTTTTAGATTGCACAACGATTGACGTGGCGAGTCCATCTTCACGACTTCGTCTACAAGCATCAGGCGGGACCATTTCTGATCGCGATCAATAACATAATCGAGGTTGTTTTTTTTTTGTCACCTCGATTAGCTCGTTTTGAAGGGTCCTGCTAAACTTTTTGAACATGGTCAGAAAACGCTGTCGATTGGTTGTCGAGGCTCCCGATAAAACGCGTGCAAATATTATAGTGCAGCTCGCGGCCTGTTTTTTAGAATAAATTCTCAATCATCTGAACATCACTTGCTCTTGTCTCGACAAATCGCACCACAGGCCGTGAGAAACTACGTCCGAGGCCTCACATCAGCCCTTGGCTGATTGGGGCATGGAGAGCATGGCCTCCGAGATGCCAAACGCGTGGTGGGTTACTACGCCATGCGCCAGCAATCTCGGAAGCCATGGGGAGAGCTCGGTCGTTACTATGGCAGCCACGGGAGGCCATCACTTATACACATGTGCGCACGCAATTGCACTGAACAACCAAGCTGGTAGGTGTTCTGTGTGAAAACCATGCATTTGAAGAAAAAAAAAAAGAAGAGAGAGATAAAGAGAGAGAGAAGAGTGTTCAAGGTCAGGAGGCGTGCGTGAAGTACTTTCTTCTCTCATGCCATCCCTACGGCGTTGCGCCAAGCTCCCTACCGGGCTGAAGAAATCAGGCGGCTTCTTCCTCTTATAACCACTACCGCCAGCACCATCCCCGCCTGCATATTTATATAGCTTTCAGCGCTTTAGTCGGGACGAGAGAAGAGAGAATACAATTGCCGCGTGTGACAAGTCTTTGTGTAACTCCGCTCATACCGGATGGATCCTAAATTTTTGTTGCGGCGGTGAATTCATGGGGCAACAAGCTCCGCTCTTTTAGCGAATCCATTTCGTGGCTACTTGAAAAACCCTTTGTCGCGTGAGCCCTCCATCTCCTCCACCACTTAACCCACCTTTTTAGGGGCGTCCCCCGTTGTCGTAATGCGTAACCTGTGGTACATACCCGCGTGCCAGTGGCACATACCCGCCCTCGGGCACATACCCGCGTGTTACGAAAAACGTAGTACGGCGTCGTTATCACACTCTCGGTGTTAACGAGTGCGTTATAACGAGTGCTGAAATGTGGTACGTACCCTCGTTTAGTCTTTGGATTGTCCGCTGGATGGCGGTACTTGTAGAGCACAGCACAGCAAGCTCTGTCCAGCTCAGATCCGAAGAACCAAGAGGCCCTCGTGAGACGAGCGAGGACAGCGGCCCGTGTAAATAGGATCCCGGACTAAAGATCCCACTCACCGACATTCCTTCGTTCGTCACAAATAAATGTTTTATTCTCTCTCTGTGAAAAAAAGAAGCGAGATGGCGGTACTTGAAGTGTTCACTAGATGGACGGACGGACGGATGGATGGACAGACAGACAAGCAGACGCACGCACAGACGGACGGACGCGTGGACGCACGCACAGACGGACGCACGAACGAACGCACGGACGGACGCATGAAAAGACGCTCGTATGGACGGACGGAGGCAGGAGTGGAAACATGGAGGAATTGATGGACGCTTCTTCCCACTGATCATCATTACTTCCGTAGATATGCTGTGATTTAATTTTTCTCGTCGCTTCTCGCTGGCATGATTTAGAAACTAAGCTGTGCTGTCGTAATATTATTCCGGGCCGCTTGGCAGTGAATAATGTCTGCACACGACCCCGGCGCGGTGGTCTATATAGGCTAAGGTACTCGGCAGCTGACGCGCAGGTCGCCGGCTGCGGCGGCTGCATTTTCGATCTAGGCGAAAATGCTGTAGGCCCGTGTGCTCAGATTAGGGTTCTTGGCTAACTATTGATCCTTGGGTAACTATTAACCAACAAGATCGTCGGGCTACAAATGTTTTACTTTTTATTCTCGCGTCAGAGCATCTACACTTGTTTTCTCCTAACACTCTGTCACAACTCGAACGCATATATTGTGCAAGAACTACGTAGACATCACCCGTCCAGTGAGTGAGTGGTCAAGAACTACAGTATTCTCTGGTCGGTAGGCGACAGGTTCGAATCCGAGGGGTTTTGTATCAGGGTGACGTCATAGTCATCTTGTTCGCAAGCCAACTCAACGAAAGAAGCTTGTCGCTTGGTGGATTGTGGTCGTGAGGCCCCGGTTGGATGTGGATCGCAGGATCTTCGTCGAACACGGGACGCGAGTCGTCTCGGTCGGGGTCACGACTCGCCCGTGCTGCCTGGCCTCGCGGGCGAGGAGGAAAAGCAGCAGATGACGAAGGGGATGATTGTCTGAGGGCGAGTGACCGCATTTCACTTCCACATATTTCTTCACATAAGCAAATTTCCGTTGCTAATTATTCATTTATTACCAACACAATTGTCTGGTCACAAGCTTTTTTTTCGCGTCAGAGCACTTTCACTTTTTCTCTGAGCACTCTGCATGCAACTAGAATACGTATGTTAAAGAAGCCCAGGTGGTCCACATTTCCGGAGCCCTCCACTGCGGCGTCTGTCATAATCATATGGGGGTTTTGTGACGTTAAACCCCACATATCAATCCATGTCTGCTCGCACGAAAACGTGTCATAGTGTTTATCAAGGCATTCACACTCTGTGAGATTTTGAGCAGGAATGTCAGCCGCAAGCGTTGCAAGTTTGCTCGGCGACGCGATTCGCGCTGTAGCGATGGTCATACGCGTACCCACAAGGACAAATCTCCCCGGAGTCAATCGGTTAGATAATTTTCACTAGACAGAGATTCGGTTTAATGGTAAACGCCGGACACAGGGTGGGGCACGCATCGAGGCACACTATATAGCCAACGCCACCACATGCATGCTGCGTGCGTCTTCTACCCTCAAAGCCCCAAGCCATCACACTATCGAATGACACGCACATTTTTAGAAACTAAAAACGTTATATTTTTTCGCATACGATGCCACCCCACCACACTTTCAGCGTCATGGAGGCCTCCCTGCTCACCGCGGTGGTGGGATGGCGCCTTAAACAGCAAGTTTTTACCCACGGTGCCTCGAGGCGTCGTGGGGGCGTGTCCAATCAAGCGCTCACAGAGCGCGGAAACCGTCCCCATCCACGCCCGTTCCTGCCCGCCTGACTCGAGACCGCGACTTGGGTCCAGCGTCGACGTCGGGCGACGGCAGGCTAATCGCCAGGCTGGCCACGGCATACGACGACGTCCAGGTTGGCACCACACAGCGGACGAGGGCCGGATCACGTTGGTGACGGGGCCTGGGGAAGCGCTCAAGTCGCCGTTCGGCTGCTTTCTCGGAGCGACGGCACCCCTCCGAGTACTTCCCTCTGTTGCCGGTCGCCGTGGACGCGACGTCACGTGATCCAGCTCTTTCCGTGGCACCGGCGCTTCTGGGGAGCGCATCGTCGTCATGCAGCCGTGGCATCGCCTGCATGTTAAAGGGGCCATGACATGGTCACCCACCGAGTTGCGCTTTTCGGCGAATAAGTATAGACAGTCTATAGTGAATGTACATGCGTGAAGAATTGGCTGATGTTTCATTGCTAAACGAGGTCTAGAAATCTGCGCCTATAAACCTCGTCCACCGTTGGCGACCACCACTTTGCCATCACTTGTGCAACGTCACCTCCTCTTTTCTTTCGTTTGTTATTTCTTTCGTTTCACAGAAAGAGGAGCAAGAGCTGAAGGCAAGGTGGCCTGACGGAAGCTCTTACTCCTTTGTGCGTTCGGCATGCATGCAAATGGTTTCGATGCATGTAAAACAATAAAACATCAAGCATGCGAATAGAGAACACTACAGTTTCACATGATACAAAATGCCTCTAGGCAACAAAAAAGTTTACAAACACTCTATGAAACGCATGGAACGCATCCACCTATACGATTTATTTGATTCCCCCTGCACTTTCTGAACATGTTTATGGCGCTGCCGTCTGGGTACTGTCATCGTACAAGGGATATTTCAGCAAGAGCAGCAGCAACGAGATGCAGAAACGGGCACGAGAGGGCAGAATTCGTGCAAACCATACGCTACTGGTCGGCCGTCTCTCGGGTTGAGATGGCTGGGATTCGTGAAAGATGGTGTCGCACACGTTGCCTGGCATGTGACACTATACTGGAGAACGTTCACTGCCGTACACGTTGGACGCTGCTAAAACACGACACGAATGCAATCGTCTGTGTCGTCTGCTGCAGCTGCAGCCACTACATCACGAGGAGGCGCAAGGAAACCGGTAAACTAGCCTTGCGCTACAGCTACACTCTGTCAGCATGAATACCCTGGTGCCGCCGCCATGTTGCATTCGTGAAACGATTCAAACTAATATCGGAGTGCAGCGCCTCCGTGAACCAGTTCACAAAGTGCCGGTGAAATCAGTAGACCTCTAAAGGCGTAACTACACAGTCACTGCGAACCATCTAATTTTCGATGGCAAACTTTAAAATGTGCTGACACAAAACAATTGGCCTCATGTTTTGCTTTTTTCTTTGCTGCAATCTTGCCGGGAGCCCATTAATTGTAGCAGTTGGGCTCGGCAAAGGGGAATGGATCAATACATCAGAC
Organism: Rhipicephalus microplus; assembly: GCF_013339725.1. Taxonomy (NCBI): domain Eukaryota; kingdom Metazoa; phylum Arthropoda; class Arachnida; order Ixodida; family Ixodidae; genus Rhipicephalus; species Rhipicephalus microplus. Next base: position 85,500 of record NW_023611340.1, read on the forward strand.
ACCGCCTGGATGCCCTCTTATCACAAACCCGTACTAACTTTCTGTGGTTCTAAAGCTGATACAGCGGCAGAAGCGGCAGCGATACGGCGGGACGAGTATACCTCGCCATAGCAATTCCTTACGCTCTTAATCTGTGTGCTAGCTAAGCCATCGAAGTACTTAATAGAAGGCGAACAAAACAGCGCTTCAGACGGGACACGACGTTACGTCCACATGTCCGATACTGTGTTGTGCGCCGTTTTATTCGTCATTTGCAACGCATCAATCAGCCCGACATGAAGCACACTGTAACAGACTGATGCATTCCGGGCACTGCGAAAATTGCTTGAAGTCTCGTCGCAGGATTTGACAGTATGGTGCCTTAATTGGCAGACCATGGCGAATGGAAAAAAACTACGCTGGACTAGCAAGCGAATCACTTTCTGAATGTTACGAGACTATATACCTGCGCGCCCCCGAAGGAACCGATAGCCTTCGTACCCCGTATACAGTTGTTAACGGATAACGTGCCTGCCGTGTATGTCTATGGCGCTCTCGCCGACGCGTGGGCCGCGGGCTCGCCCGCTGCGGCGACGTCCACGCCCCTCGTATCGTCGTCGTCGTCCCTAGGGGCGACGGCCGACGGGCCATTCCTTGGGGGCGCGCCGAGGCCCATGCGCTTGATGGCCGTGATCTTGGCCAGCACCGCCTCCTCGGCCTCGTCCCGGGGCACACCCCTGTACTGGAGCCAGTTGTCATCCTCCAGCATGGCGAAGGCGTACGCGGCCGCCACGTGCAGGCCCAGGCGCTTGCGACTGGCTGTGGCCGCCTCGGGAAGATGCAGCAGCTTCATGTAGGGGCCGTCTGCACCCAACCGCTGGTACGCCTTCAGGAACGCCTGCGCGTCGGAGAGTTCGAGGCTTTGTCAGGTCTACCGGAGGATCTGAACGCCATTTCTCTCATTATGTGAATTTATCACTCTGAAAAGAGGGCGTTGCTTGAGAAGCGTGCATAACATGCGGTCTTGGAGACGATGAGTAGGCGGTTTCACGTCCGATCGCAAGCGGCACCACGTGATACGCTTTGTCGCCTCGGCGTTCGTATAGATATACCATACCTGGAGTTGGTCACCCTTGGCACGCAGCTCTGGGATGATGTCCAAGACCCAAGAGTTGCGGCCATGGAGGAACTCTAGGATTAGCTGCACATGCTTCATGCCAGCGAAGCGCCAGCCCGCGGACACGTACTCCTGTACCTGTCGCATGGGGCCCTGCGCGAACGTTAGTATAGAAATGCGTGACTACAACGCCTACGCTGCTCTTGGTTCATGCGTGGTAAAACTGGTTACAGGAACAACTTCTGAATATACGCACAAACAACGCTACCTTCATGTTCAGCCAACACCGGGGCCTACGTGGTACGGGTACCACCCACTGCACCTTGAAGTAGAACAATGTCAAAATGGACACGCGTGTAACTGAACTTTGAGCATAGTTTGCCTCTGCGGGCAGTCACTGTCAAGGGTATACGCAAAACAGCTACAGTGAAGTACGGTTTGAATCATAACACTGCCGTAATGCATATTAACTTTCAAGACCTACCTTTCAGCCCTCCTTGTCTAATTTGGTAATCATCAATTGCAATTCGTCTCCCTACTCAGAAATGCAATGTCATCGCTGAAGCGCAGGTTACTAAGGTACTCTCCATTAACTATTATCCCTAACTCCTCCCCTTCTAGCCCTTTGAAAGTTTTCTGTAGAAACGCGGTAAATAACATTGGGGAGATGTATCTCCTTGTCTTACACCCTTCTTTATTGTTATTCTACCACTTTTAAATGCGAAGCATTTCTTAGTGAACTTCGGTGATGATGATGATGAAAAACATTTATTATAAAAGAGAGAGGTACGGGGCCAAAGCATGACCCCGCTACATGGTCGTCGTCATTAGTCCGGGACACCGCATGACGAGGCCCCTACTCGCGCCCGTTTCACCAGAGCCCGTTGAGACTCTAGTGATGAGCAGTTGAGGAGGGCAGTCTCCCATGCCTCTCGGGAAGGGGAAGGGGAAGGGGGTAGGTGGGGATTTTTCGGACATGCCCATACCATGTGGAAGATATCACACGCCTCCCCACAGTGTGGGCACCGTCCATCTGTGTTCACATCTAAATGTTTTAGGATTGCAGGACAGAGTAGAGTACCTGTCTGCAGGCGCCTTAGAGTTCGCTCTTCCGCCTTACTCAGCTCTTTGCAGGAGCCGGGTAAAGGCGGTGAGTGTCGCAATAATAGGTCAGAATTTCTTTGAACCACAGCAGCCGTGTTTTGGCCCCCGAGTCATAAGAGCCAAGGTGAGGAGCCCGGTGGGTAAGCGCTCGGGCGGCCGCGTCAGCGGCCTCATTACCTCGTAAGCCCTGATGGCCAGGAGCCCATATGATGCGTTTCGGGGCTGGATCAGCGAGAGCCCGTTTTAGAATTTGGCTGGCTAGGGGGGATATCTCTCCTGTCAAGTAATGAGCACATGCTTTCCGGGAGTCCTTGATGATAACTTTCGAGTTAGGGTCTTCGGTGACTGAGCGTATCTATCTATCTATATCTATCTATCTATCTATCTATCTATCTATCTATCTATCTATCTATCTATCTATCTCTATCTATCTATCTATCTATCTATCTATCTATCTATCTATCTGTCTGTCTGTCTGTCTGTCTGTCTGTCTGTCTGTCTGTCTGTACCAAACTTGGTATGACGTACCATGACTGTACGAAAAACTTGTTTGACTAGTCATAACATGAAAATCACGACATGTTTGTCATGAATGTCATGATTCACATTTCATGGTCCTGCCACTCTTGCGGTGGTTTTGTTCCCATAGCATGTCGCAAAACAGGTATGGTATGACAAGAATACATGGCGAACAAAAGCGACAGACTTTAACATGAAAATCATGACATGCGTATCATGTAACAACATGACTACGTTCCACGCTAATGATGCGATTGCGGCCGTTTCGCTAGCGTCACATTTACCAAATTTGGTATTACGGTACGTGAATAGAAAACGAAGGTTTGTGACTGGTGCAAACATGATAATCGTGAGATTCGTGTCATGTATTAACATTACTACATGCCACGCTCATGATGCACTGGTGGTCATTTCGCTAGCTTCACTCATACCAAATTTCGTATTGCGGGACGTGAATGAATGCAGAGGCATGATACTGGTGCAAACATTACAACATGAGATGCGTGTCATGTAACAACATTACTACATCCTACGCTCAGGATTCACTTGTGGCCGCTTCACTAGCTTCACATGTACCTAATTCGGTATTGCATCACGCGAACGGAAGACATAGATAAATGACACATCCAAACATGATAATTTCGACATGCGTGTTATGTGACAACATGACTATACATGTGCCACACTCATGATGCACTCGCGGCTGTTTAGCTAGCTTCACATATTCCAAATTTGGTATTACGTGAAGTCAATGGATGACGAAGGTATGTGACTGGTGCAAACACAATAATCATGAGATGTTTGTCATGTGAGAACATGACTACATGCCACAGTCAAGGTGCCAATACCTTTCGACGTGACGCGGTGCGCGTGCTCGCCGGCGTTCATTTCGTCGCGTCACGCCGGCATTGCCACGCTAGGCTCCGGTCCTCCCATATACTCGCAGGAGCGCGCCACGCTGCGTTGCTTTGACACATGCGCGTTTCACCACGTTCGGCATCCCTCCGTCACGAAGAGGGGCAGACGCAGTGTTGTCTGAGTAATGCATCGGGGCAAAATGCAGCATGTCCCATTTCACGCCGGTTGCCGTCGGGCCGCGCAGACGTACGCTGGTCGCACCTGGCTTTAGACTGTAGAGTGTTCACGTTTTGCTAACGTAGCGTCACTGTGTCCAGCGTGCGCGCGCACCAACGCTACATTGGAGTATAATGGGCCCATCATAATGTGCTCGCGGCCGCTTTGCTAGTTCCAGATATACCAAATTTGGTGTTACGGGATGTCGATAGATGAAAGTATATGTCTGGTTCAAACATGATAATCTTGACGCGCGTGTCATGAAACAACATGACAACATATCATGCTCATAGCGTGCTCGCGGCCCTTTCGCTAGCTTCATATATACTAAATTTGGTATCACGTGACGTAAATAGATGAAGGTGAACGACACATTTGAACATGTTAATCATGACACAGAAGTCATGTAGGGCGTTATTTACATCCACCTCTTAACGTTGTGCTGATTTTAAAGGGAGATATAAACCTTCCTCATTCCTGCTTCGCATATCATCGATTCCCACTGTACGTGGGATCTGCCACATTTTATGGATATTTTATGGGGCACTATGGTGGCAGTTGATCCTGCAGTGGGTACATTTCTTCCAGGATGTTTATTATGTTTAAGCCCAGTTATGCTTGTGCAGTTAGCATATTAAAAAGAAACCATTCGATGAAAAAAAAACAATTCTGTGTGAGCCGCATGGGGCCCACGGCTCGCGTGTTTGAGACCGCTAATCTAGGCATACATGCTACACCTTCCGGCCCAGCTATAGGCCAGAAGACGTGCCTCAACGTGTGCTTTTCAGGGGCGCGTGGAACAGTACCACCTTACTTTGCCACGATTTACGATGGACGTATTTGTACAGTATGACACAGCCTAAAGTGGAACGCCCTTCGTACTCTAGGCACACATAACCCAGCTACAGCCGAGTACATTCTCGGGAATCACACGCATCACAAAGAGGCCCCAATGCAGTCACGTCTCAGCGCACATATTGGTAGAAACAAGAGATGTCGTCTAGTTCACTGAGAAACGCCATCTTTGAAACATGCTACAGCCTCGTACATTGTAAAGTAGAACGCGCACCTCGAAGCGGCTCCTGAGCAGGGCGCGGCAGAGGGCCGCCCTGGTGTGGCGCCACTTCTCACCGAAGTTGGAGATGGCGTCCGCCTGCTCCTCGCCATACAGGGGCACGGGAGGGGGCTCCGAGACTCCCGGGAAGAGCTCGACCAGGTCGTTGACCCGGTGCTGGAACCAGTCGCGGTTCAGGTTGGAGCCCCGGACGCGCGGTAGGTTGCACAGCAGCACACTCAGGAGCACGTAGAAGTAGTCCATGGTGGCCGCGGGCTCGGAGTCGGCGCACAGAGAGCGTAGCTCGCGGCGCACGAAGACACCGCTCACGTGCACATCGTTTAGCCAGACGCCTTCGACTTCGCTGGCGCGGACCATCTGTCGTTGATGCGACGCGGAAGAGGAGACATGTGTGCATAAAGCGCCTTACAAGTTCGCCGAGACGCGTATGAAGCTGGAAGACTGCGCCTAGAGAGTGTTTTACAGATTAATTCAATTTCCTCCATTTTCGTGAGACTCAGAAACATGGCGGGGGAGCAGGGTATCAACCATACCCAGAAGATCGATACCTCCCCTATCCCCCGTCCCACAGTTCTTGCCTTTGATGGCCATGACACAAAACATTGGCAGCCAATCTATGAAGTGAGAGATGATGGTGCGAAGCTCCTTGAACGGTTACAAAATGTTCATCAAGTGCTTATTAAATTGTTGCAAAGGTGCTAGGTGGCCGCTTGGTCGCACCGGGCTCTACAGTGCTCGCCCTTTGGTTCCGTGCTGTCAGGGCGAAGCGACCTCTCACGCGTTCGCAGCTTTGATGGGAGAGAGTGGAGACGAAGAGGAAGAGGTAGATGGGTGAGAGAGAGGTGCAAGTGGTGACGTGGCGGGGTGGTTCGGCGACGGCGATGTGCGGTCCTAAAGTGCTTCACTCCAAAAAAAAAATTATAGCACACCTGCACGACCTATTTCGAACGAAAAATCCACGGATTTCGAGCTGCACATTTAACAGCAATAAAGTGCTTTACACAGGTCTTTCAGAGAATTGTTCTCCTTAGCTGGCCGCTCGTTCTATGCACAAACTTTCTGTTCTCTACGTTCTTCGAACTAATGCTACTTGTGAAACTAAAGAGCCACGCTAAAAGGCTAAGTTAACCCCTACCCCTCCCCCCCCAAATGACGTGACCTCCCTTGCACCGTTGTAAACGTCATGGAAGAGGCTCACCTGTTTGTATCCGTCTTCGCAGACGAGTTTGAAGAATCCCAGCATGCACGCGACCGCGGTGGCCGGGTCTCGGCCTCGGGTCACCAGTCGCACGCAGTTCGGGTCGAACGGCTGTCCCGGAGGCGGGAATACGTACACCGTCTGGTGGACGAACACCGAACCCAGGGCGTCGGCGGTCGCCAGGGGGAGTGAGCGCATCCGTAGCATGGCTTCACGTCCGTGTAGACGTTGCATAGTTTCCTGCGTTAAGACAACGGGGGGAGGGGGGACACTATTGCAGACATAGTCACTAGGGAGCCTTCATTAGGGCTCTCTACGCAGTCGCTCGCTGAAGGAAGCTAGGAAGCTAGGAAGGATATAGGAAGCCATTTTTCACAGAGGTGCTCTCCGAGTTTCGAGGGAAGATGTGCTCTCTTGAAATAAGTGTAAATAACGCAATAGGTTGACAAGAATGGAAGAAACACGCACGTTGCTTGAACTGCGCTTCCACGTGTCATATGCATTCCTTCTTTTCGTCTCAAGTTCTCGCACAGTTTGATCTTCTTTCAGTATGATCCAACTAACCAGAAAAATTTAATGCGATCCATGTGTCTTCGTCTCCTGATATGATTAATCATCACGATGGCGATCTCTCTATGTTCTCCGCAAGAAAGAAAACGCCCAGGCGACATTAAGCACTTCGGAGAGGCTTAGAATAAATGTGACTCGTGTTCTTTGCAGCTAAAAAAAAGAGTCAAGTCTCAAGTGCAGAAAAGAAAGGGGTGGGGCGAGGAAAAGGGACGCCCTTATTTCATTGAACCGGGCCATCTCTACTGTTAATCCGACCTTGCTCATAGGTGGGCTTTTTTTTTGCTCATATATGTGCTCATATATGGGTCCTCTGTACTGTTAATCCGGCCCTGCTCATATATGTCCATATGACCCAGGGCGATTCCTCGTCTCTCCGGCGTAAACAGTAGCGTTTCCCTTAACATAAAATAGAAGGCGCAGTTGGGTGACGATATACAAAATGGCGATGTACGCATTCTGTGTCGTCATCGCCATTTCTCGTCTAGTTTCCTAGATGGCACTGACCCATAGAAATACGCAATCTGGAGGTTGGGTGAATCCACACTAGATGGCGTCACAGCTGCCACTAATCGGGGTGTGGAGAGGAGGAGGAAAAGGGCGACACTGAATGGAAACGAGGTGGCCGCAACATCCGAAGGAGTGCAGTTATGAATCACCACCACGGCGCGGCGGAAGAACGTCGGAGCTGCCGCGTCGGCAGTTCGCGCGGGCCGCACGTGCGTCGCTG